>QEWY01002417.1:31340-68757 GCA_006503575.1 Baylisascaris schroederi
AATTCTATGGAGAGAAAGCAATTTAGCAAAAAAAAAAAAAAAAATGGAATGTAAACGAAAGGCATAGTAACATGGAGGGGAATGTTCAGAAAAAAATGAGGAGAGGTTGGAGGAAAGTGAAAAAAGTCGCAAAATGGAATGAAATTTTAAAAAAACGTCAACAAGTTGAGAGAACATGCTGAAAAATGTCGAGAAGGCGGCCAAAAAATTTTTTGAAGAAGAAAAATAAAGTTGGAAAACGTCACTGAAAGTTCTAAAGAAGTTTAGAAAAAAAACGAGACAGCTAGTTGGCACTAGGGAAGCATTGCCACTCCACCACTGTCGCAGTATCACCATTCAGGTTCCTCTTCAACCAACCACCAAGCAGTGGTACCGTGGATACCGTGGAGGACGGCTACACCACAAAAAAGCACTATAAACATAGAAGTCAACAAAACTTCGGTCGACGAGGTGTTCGGGACGCCCAATTGTGAAGCTTGGAAGCAACCTGAGTCTTCTGACTCAGATTCCTCGATGAGTTCAGACGATTCCCTCTTGATAACTGAATTTCTACAGAAACATCCCAGTGAACATCTCTAGGCTCCGCATCTGTGAAGCAAAGTTTGGCGGCAATCCAAACGTCTCAATTCCATCCGTTACGACATAAAATGGTCAAAAATTTATACGATCGATTATAAGATGAAACAACGTCTACATCGTGTTTAAAATGGGGCAAACGTTCTGCAATTATGACGAATCGTTATTCGAGGATGCTCACCTAACAGCCAAACAAATACTCGACTTGCAATTTTTATAACAACTTTGAATTCAACAACTCTCAAAGGTCACATAAATGCACGTATTCTTGGGCATGGTCTCATTATTTCTGCAAAAATTTGAAAGAGAGTATGGAAATGTATTTAACACAACGGCGATTTGATATAATCGAAAATTTAAAAAAAAAATAGAAACATGAATAAATAAAAAAGAAATTCCATACGAAACATAAAATAGACATAAAAAAGAAGGATAAAATAGAAATAACACTTCCATGAAACACACCATTTTTAAATTCATCCTGCTGATACACAAACAATCAACTTACTGTACAATTATGGACAATAAAACAAGAAAAAGCATAAAGAATATGCGACCCTCTCTCCGTTCTTAGATAGTCATTCTACAACTCGTTTCTTTCAGATCTCCCTTGTCTACTCTACCTACCTACCACCCCATGCACCCTGAATTCCATTTCCAGTAGAGGGTCTTTTTTGCGGAAGCAGTTTTTATTCCATAGGAAAATTGAAGATTTTCCGATTCCCCTTCTTCCCCCCTCTCCCTTCCCATATAGGACCCAGCTCGACGTGCAGCACCCACTACTATTACTTTGTAAGTCCTATTTTTTAAATGCTACTCTCCCTTCTAACTCACAACAAAACATTCTCTGCTTTCGAAAGTATGGTCATGCATCATTTTCAAATATAAAACAGCATTCACCTACCTATCCGTGAGTTTCCATTCACGATTAAGCGAATAGCCCCTTGCCCTCTAAGATCTGCCAATTCATGTTGGCAACTGTTTGAAGGCACTACGTAAAACAATGTCCCCCCCTTCCCGCTCCCCTACAGGTCTCTGATCTCGCTAAAACTCATCTTCAATGAACAACTTTCTTTTCGACGTATGCGATTCCAAAATATTTATCATTAAAAAGTCTAAACCGTTAAAAACTGACCACAGACAAAGCAGTAGAGCACCAAGATATCCAAATACATCGCTTCATCACCCCGGTTTCTTTGTTGATGCTTCTTTTTGTTTCTTTTCGATTTCTGTTCCACCGGTTTCCGACTCCGTCACACGGCCACTTTAATCCTCATTCGCCTTCATGCAGTCATCGGTGATGTCATCCAAGTTTGCGGTAATACAAAGTGTATCATCCATTCTAAGAATCGGATGGAGTACTCAGTGAATCGACTGCAAAATGCGAACCATCGCTTTTCATCGCCACAAATTTTCCACTCACTCGGGTCTTCTCATGCATATCAATCCTCACCTTAAAATAATGCACAATTCTTTTATTATTATATGAAAAGCATATTGATGAAGTAACATGAAGATGCATATTATATAAATGGAAAGAGAAAGGAAACAAAGAGAGGACAACGATGACAAGGATGCGGAAGGTAAGTGATTGGGAAAGCAGGACGTAATGGGAAGGATCATTGGGCATTTCGAAGGAAAAAGAATGGAGAGTAACTAAGTAGGGATGCGCAATAAGGTATGAGTAGACGTTCCGCATGTGGAGAACAGGAAGAAGGAAGATAAGGTAGAGGGATAATCGAAAAACGAGAACGAATGGGATAGAAGCATCCACTGTACACTTGGGAAGAAAAGTTAAAAGTGAAAAGGATTACTACTGCTAGGTACTATAAACTTTGGTGTACCTTAAAGACATCAAAGACACGAAGAGTTAATTGTCAGATAAGCTGTCTGATACAGTGTCTTTCACTTTCAACGGTTCAATCCCGTCTCCCACCTCCTCATATACGATGCAAACAAGAAAACCACCATCCGAAACGAATCCCCAACCCTTCTGAAATATTTATTCGTTATTAAACGAACAGTACGACGAACAAAAACATCAAAAGAACTACTGATGCAAAACATTGAGATGTTGAAAAATAGGAGGAAAAAGGAAGTTTCGATAAGGATCCTATCCCTCAAATCTGTCCTCATACCCGACGAAGATTTGTTCCCCACTTCTTCACATGTGTATTCGTTAAAAATCAAGCACCACTCCTCTAGTGAGGATCTCAACCCTACGAAGAGCCTAAGGGGTTCGGTTCTTTAAATAGGGATGTTCTTTGTGAATCGTTTTCAACAAAGCAAACACTATTTTTCTTTATTTCCCAACAACACCACCTCTAGCATGATGGACGATTCCTATAGAAAAGATCATCGACAAACAATTTGCAACTTATGCTGAAACTAAAGATAAGCCAAGCTTATAACGAAATACAACAAATTTAGTTAAGAGCTTAAAATAACTTTAGTTATTTACTAATTAAATATTGACAAAATTGATTACTAGAAAGGAGTTACCTGTTTTCCACGAAGAGAGGAGATCATTCTCAAATAGCGTTCACGAAGTTCAGCTCGCATCTCCTCATCACTGATCGTCGAATCCGACTCCCCTCTAACCTGCTCCATCACTGCCAATGTCGATTGTTCACCGGCCATCCTGCTCCCAAAATTTGCGTTAATATTAGCATATATGGCACGAAAAGACGTTGATTAAAAACGCCTCAGGATGCGATCGAGGCTGCTGCTAAGTTTAATCCACAGGAAAGACGATCGCTTGGATGCGACCGCGGATAGGGCATTAATCCATCCCCAAATGGTCACTGTTCCGGAAATTCCACTCACAAACATATCCACCAATAAAAGCTCTATTCAGATAAAAGCCAATGCAAGGTAATACAAAGAACGTGCTATCCCATATATATGAGCATTGCTGTAACTACCACTTCACATTTTTGGCAGCTTTTTCGAATATCTAAGCAGCACAGATGCAATACTGGTGAGTGCTCTTAATAAGGGACTGACGTCATCCCCGTAAAACAAATTGGAGAAGCTGAAATAACTCGTTCAAAACTCTACTTATCTCACTTCTTATGTGATTACCAGAACCTATTCAAGTACTGTCAAACATGTAAGTTATAGAGGACTATGCGTTTCCTAAAAACGATCATCAAAACAAGTGTGTTCCTTCTTGTTCTCATGCTATTCCCTCACACTCAGCGAAAACTCGACGTGAGACTAGCATCAGCGTAGAACCAGCAGCCACATAGAAAGTGCACTATTATAACATTTACCCATAAAACTTCCGGGAAAAAATAACCTCCCTGGCAAAACTCCAAAAAACTTGTTTTTACAATGTAGTGATGTAAAGGACCTAGACCAAACCTGCCCGCGAGCAACCAGCTTTTATTTCAACTGCAGCCGGAGTCTACACCGACCTTAACCCACTCCAATATGCTGCCAGGTTAAACCCAGTGCCGCTTACAGTGAAGCTGTAACAGCCTCCTATCACGACTGGATCTTACGGACTGAAATTACAGTCTGCCAGAACTTTGCGGACAGGAACAACCTTCGCCTACCTAAAAACCACCCGAGTGTCAGTTGACAGTGAGCCTTGAGCTACTGTATGAAGTTACAGGCAGCATAATTTCAATGCCACAGAATTTCCGAACGATGCAAAGTTTTCAAGAATGCAATCAATCCATGAAGGAGGAACCTGGCCTCGATCTGTCGAAGTTTCGGGATGATGTGACTTGCAGCATCAATTCTTTCGTCCTCAGCAGTTCCGTTTAGATAATCAAAAACTAATTGTAGCTGTTCTTCAACAAGAAAAGACAACCTCGTTTAATCCCGTCAAGGATCCGTATAGCCCGGTTAGAACCNTTTTGCTAAATTGCTTTCTCTCCATAGAATTTTCTGACTTTCTGCAATTTTTCCACAACCAATGTGTTGGTCTGTTCAATTTTCTTCATCGCCGGCTCAGTGGTGAGTGGATGTTTGACGATTGCATATGCATCCAACTTATCCCTTTTGTGCACGATTTGCGTGGATAGCGTGGTGTACGTGCCAACTTCAACGTTCGTTGACGGAACAAATGCACCGATATCCGCACGTGAATATCGTATTTCTCGAGGATGGCAAAACTGCGTAAATAATATTTAGATGACAGACATTACACGACGCATGTTCTAGACGCTTGCGTTGATTCAATGTACTCTGCAGTAAACATTTCTGAGCTGGAGGTGGATTCTGAAGACCATTAACTTGTTCAGAATGACCTCGTCGGATGGCTGTATGGGACACAAGGTGAACCCCATGAAAGAACTGGGAGATGGCGGATGGGAAGTTCGCATCGCAGGATGACCGATGCGATGGAAAACTAGAAAGACTTCAACACTTGAAACGGAAAATCATCAAAAGATTAAGAAGCAGAAGAAGCCGTGCTAGGGGCCAGGTTTTCTCGCTCACAAAGTTGTCGTCGCCTGACTGAGTTTTCATAGTGTTTTATGGGAAAAAACATACCTTGAATCTTAGACACACTCCCACCTTCATCGCTGAACCCTCCGACCTCCTTCGCTAAAATACATACTAAAAATCAACCTTTCGAGAGTAAGTTCGTAAGGGGCAATTATGCATTTTTACATTTACTTATAGTTTTGCTGTTAAATAATGAAATGACTCAAAAATATGGAACAGTGAGATATATAGGACTAAGTGCACAACAACCGCAACCATTCAATGATGAATTATTTGACAGTGTTCAACGGCAATGAAACCTCGTATCTGTAATGAGAAGGTATACCTTCTTTTTAGGAACGTTGTGATGACCCTTAATCACCACCTTTTTCACATCGAGCGCCTTTGCCACTCTCTGTTTTGTAGCTGCTGAAAAGATACACATCACGCATCCGAACAGAAGGACGGAAACAATGGGGGAGGGGGAGGGAAGAGATCCAACCAGCTGGTGTACACGAAGCAATACCCTTAGTAATATACATCGACGACTCGACTGGCTGGTATTCGTCCAAAATAACCTAATTACAACCACCCTAAAGAGCTCGAATGCACTCACTTGATATGCGTTATCTCAAGCTTTCAAGGCTACGGATTCAAGGATAGAAGAAAGACAAAAAAGGAACCACCATAGGGAAGTGTCACCCAAAAATTGGTTCTATATAATTTTAGTGAGCACAAATAAAAATTTCAATAATTTCTGTTAGCAACCTCTCTCACGGCTAATAATTACAAATTTCCAATAGTTCACAGCCAAAAACACTCCACAATACTTCATTTCCACTGCGATTCTTATCGGAATTCCACATAATCCATGTCAATACTTAATGAATGAGGGGAAAAACAACTGAAAAATACGAACAAACCTTTATCAGTTGCCTTTTTCGATGGCTGCCTTGGCGCCATTTCCTTATAATGAAGCAAACATTTCAGTGTAAATTCAATGCGGAATTTGGTCGGCGCTACTCATGTAATGTTCAAAAGATATGGAAATATTCAAGCAAGGAGACCTGGAGACCTAATAAGGAGGACGGGGGAAAGGGTAAATAGTACTAAGGATCAAAGCGAATTTGTAGCAAATAATGGCCAATTTGGCCATGAATGCTTCGTTGCTATAGGCACATTTTAACTAAATTCAGCAAAATTAATAGCCTATCTATCCCAATAAAATGCAAAATTTTTGGACGGTCGCTACCACTTGGACATCGAATTGCCAAAATTAACGAATTATTAGATAAGTTGCTCTGTAGAAGTAGTGCTCCAAACTCACTCTAGCGAGGCATCCACTCATACAAAAGCACAACGCACCGTTCTAAAAAAAAATAAAAACTGAATTTTGCATTTGGTTCCAATTTTTTAGCTATACCGTTCATAGAATCTGGGAAACAATAGGTAGCGTTGGTACTTCATAACATTACCTACATTGCCGAGATATGTGTATGCATAGAAATGAGAATCGACGATGTCGTGGCTATACATATTTTGTTATATTTTGTCTCAACCTGAAGCCATCTAGCAGCGGAAAAGAGTGAGTTCTCGGCGATAAGACCTATAAAAAGTTGTGGCGAGCGATCAGTTAGAGCAATAAATATCGGGAGTTAAACAGGACTTCAACTGCCAGGATATCATCATCAGACGGACGAAGTAAGACGCAGTAAATTTTCAATATGCAGCTAGGCAAACAGTCGGAACCCGGATGCTACAACATAGAACTACACATCAAGGAGCCCCTCCGAAGCGCTCGATGGTATCTTCTAAATAAACAGTAAAATGCCAATAGTGTATTTATACCGATGGTCTATTATGAAAGTTTACAAGCGTTATTCCACCTAATGGTTTCAAGAAACGGTCCCAGCCATAATGAACCACAAAAAAACCATCCTGGCGGTCGTCCCCACATTCCACATACAAAGGCTTGACTTTGGTGAAACAATAGTCGGTAGATTTTAAAATTTCAAAGCAATATAGCACTCCTTCTGAAACCATTACGACTCCTATAAGACACCTGGAATCGGTATGACTTAAGTAACTGCACCATCGGTACAGCCGCAACAAATCATCGACAACTACAAAGCTTAAACCATTCAAGTCAACGAATTTTTATTGAGTGTGAGGTAGTATATATGGCACAAGACACAATAAAACTCAATAGCAACTGAAGAATAAGTTCTTTCGAAGCTGTTCACAAATACCAGTCCTTCCCGCTTTATCAACATCAGCACCCATTTTCGATTCGACGGATCACGGATCATGTCCGATGCCAGTTAGAGTGGTCATCACGATCGGTTGGTCAATGTTCCTTCCACTCACTGTTGTCATCCCACCATGCTTTGTCAAAAGTTGTGGCTATGCCAAACGCTTTTTAACACAACCAAAACGTAAGTATCTGCCTTTTGAAGAAGTAGCACATTCCAGTGCATACGATTCATGGAAACACTTAAAAAGCACAACATGCGCTTAAATAAAAAAATATTCTCAAACGTAGGCATCCGATGATCATAACACAATACTGCCATACGGGAACCAATGGATAACAAGATGGCTTCACTGAAGTTATATTAGGTTGCCATAGGAAGACACAAATATACCTATTTTCTGTAATTCATTATTTTCTGCATATTTGATATACCCACCGATCGCATTAATGCTTCAAAAATAAAGCGAAAACTACTAATTTTAAGTGTTTTCATTACGCAAAAGTACGCAAGACTTAAATACTCAAAAATTCACCAACTGAATAGAACTCTTAAATACCGAATAACCCAAATACTTTGCGAATCCTATGAGAAGCACTCTGTAGCGCGATTCCACGATGCAATTGCCGGAAAAAAACGGATACTTAGGCCGTCTCTCACAACAATATCCTTGCATATTACACAAAACATAATAACAACCTTACGAATAACATATATAAAGTAATATACGAAAAGAAAAACACATCAACGAAATAGTATGTTAGATCAGTACACATCACAACTCAATCATTTAAATGCACAACGATCAATAAGGCAGTGAATACGGATAGAAAAGTGACTGAATTCCTGAATATAATAGCACAATAATCTTCAAACAAGTCAGCAGTGATAAGTGATAAATGACTCAAGCAAAAAATGATAAGCCAAATGCATTTGCATATCAGTCAGGCACAAAGTTACATACAAAAAATCTGAGACGTGTCAATATAAAGCTATTAATAAGACATAAAGCCATATACAGCACATCGAATAAAACCCTTGGTGGAGATCATTGCAAAACGAAGATTACATTCTTCATTCTTAGGTACGGCCATAAAAACGCAAGATGTTATAAAAATCGCCTAGTATTTTACAAGAAACAATTTCTCGCTTCCTACTTCTGTTGGAAATTCTTCACTTATTGAAAATTCCGAGAATTTAAAGCAAAAAAGAAAAATAAATCTGTCTAAAGTCATAACTAGATCCACTACTCCAGGCAAAAGAATAAACAGAACGTCAACTATTCACACGTATATTCCCTTACGCGAAACACATGATTTTCCTTTTCGCCTCACTGCAGACCGGCTGCAGTCATAACGCTTTCCTCTGCCTAAATTTTGTTTTTCACAGGAAAAAACCTCCCTAAAACGGATCTTTTTTGCAAATTCGTAGAAAATTGTGAAAATTTCTGTGCATTTCAAATGTTATAAACTTGAAACCTTTAAAATATCTGCTTCGATGGACTACTACTACTATTACGTATTAAACGCCTTCTATCATGCTCGAGTTTCGATGCTCGCCTCGGATTTCTTTCGAACACAAGATAGGCGAAGAGACACGCGAGTACCATAACACCCATAAGGATACACGATAATACACCTATTCCAATCTGACATACCAACACCTCACGTCGCATTGCACCCTCTATTGGTGAAAACGTAGTCGTCATATACTGCACCAACTGCAAATGCCTTCTTCAGATATTGTGGTGAATTTTCAACACTACGCATACGAAAGTTTTACATAACACAAAAATATATAAGTAAAAAAGCATATATGACTACGAATAATAGGAGGACGGATCAGTAAGCTACTGCTAAGCAAACATTTAAACCACACTTTACGCCAACCTTCTGAAACAGGATCTACGCTGCATCGATACTTACTGAACTCTATCAGGAGTCCCTCTCCATGATCTTATTCCGCACATGCAGCGATGTTTCTTCGTACCTCTACTTCCTTATCAATCCTTCCAATATTCCCCACATAGGCTCCAAAACTATTAAAAACATTCGACGTTTGTTAAGAAAAACCCAAACAATTTTCACAATCAACACCAATACGGCGTAAGAAGGAGAAACAAGAATTCTATAACAACAAACAATAAAACATCCACTGTGATTTTACTATCTAATTATTTTTAATACATTGCATTTATTTTCGTTGATTTCAAAACTGCTCTAAAATTTCAAGTGCGCTCAGTGAAACAGTTCATCATGCTCAGACGAAAGATGGTAAAGCATCATTGCGCACTCCTTTATATCGACGAAATTCGCTGCATCTACTTAAATATTATGATCATACCTTTAATACAACAATGTTCATTGCCACAAAATACTAAGTCCCTCTCCACCAGCGAAGAGAAACTAGAAGGTAGCAAATTTCTAAGTCCATCCAAACACAAATCGGAAACGATATTCATTCTCAAATACATTCATAAATTGGCAATAGAACTAACCGCTGGGATATAGTGAGTCCAGAAAGCAACCGATTCCCATCGATAATCACGTTTCAATCGACCTGGTATCGTCATTTCCGACCAATGTGAATAGTTAAAATCAATAAACCAATGCGCGCGGGGTTGTAACGGTGCCCATGACGTATCAAACGGGAAATTTGGATTCCTGAATGAACAGATCCTCACAAATTATTTAACGAATTTCCGCTAAAGAGACAAACATAGTACCCAATTTCACAGACTTCCATCCTATATCACAAAACGCTTTTGAGTGAGACTCCACCAAAATTTTTCCTCCGGTTCCAATCTTCAAACAATTATTTCTTTTGAGGTCACTTCCTTCTGATCGTGCAATCTCTTGATCAAAAACCTTTCCCCATCATGGCAAAATCAGCCTCCATTCTGCAGTAATCAACCTTATAAATACAAAAATGCAAAAAAAGATTTGGCAACTACTGAATGGCTATAAAAAGCTGTACAGCACAGCAGGATCTGAAACTGCACTCCGTGAGCAGTGCGAATTGGAACCACTTCTGTGAATATAATTTCGGCATGGTTTTCAAAGGTATGCAGATATAGTGCCTAACGCATCACTGCACACCGCAGTCACCAGCCCCATCAAACCTCTACTATGAATTCCTCCGTCAACGGTAGAAGAACGAACCCCTCCACCCTAAAATAAAACAGAGGAGGAGAAGGGGGGGAGAGGGGGGTTAGTGGTTATGAGTAATTTGATTTCATGACGGAGTGGAACCCACGAACATACTAGTTATATAGCCAACATCATATAAAAATGGGAACTTACATATTCCTCAAGAACTGACGACATATGGATGTAAACAGTTGGCTAGCATTTCTATGCCAGATGAGGTGGCAATAAATCAGATCGCATGAATGGAAAGCCAAATGAAAGATACAGATCGCAATCACGACAAACCCCTGAAACAACACTGGTCTCTTTTCCACAATTATACAATTGCTCGCTGAGAAAGCGCCGAATGGCAAGTTAACAAGACGTCGAGAATGCCGATGATGATAATTTTTGGTATTTTATAAACGTTCAAAGATGTTGTGAGTTAGGTGCTTGCCATTCAAAAAGAGAAGGACCATATGCTCGTCAACATAGGTTGCTTTTATATAAATGTACAGTGGTGCATTCGCCAATTGGTTCTTTCCCGTAGGAAAACCCGACTTTATTAGAACTCAATAGAAGAACAATATTCAACATTGAGTTACAGCAACTACAGCCCGAAATTCTATAATATCCGTACCTCGATACTTGACCAAAGTAGTAAATTTATGTGCATTTTTGACAGCAACACATCCAGGCACCATAAATTTAATGAGGGGGAGGGGAAAAGGGGATGGACGCTCCAAAGAATCTAAATATTTGGGGAAGAAAATTTTTGGAGGGGAATGGAGTGAGCGACGCATAAAAAAACAACGAAAATTTCAGCACATTCGGGCGATATTGTCCAATTTCAGCACATTCGGGCGATATTGTCCTCAACAGAACCTAGACATGCTAATGCCTTCTGATGCTCAAAATAACCAGCTGGCACAATGCATCTCTCAAATCAACGCTGGCAACATTGATATCATCACAAATACCCATCGCTTCTATTCAGTATGGACTTTTGCGCCAAATTTTCCCAAACTCCGATGTGTCGACTTCCCAGTACCCACGTTCACCAACGAAACCGTTTGATATCAATCAAGATAAAAAAGCAATCGAAATGAAACCAACCGATCCACCACGGCAAGAAACGTTTGTCTCCACAACGACCAAATTCGTAGTTATTAACGCACATAAAGACACGTGAACCATCTGCCGAGTGCAGATGTGCCGATAAACAGATCGGGGCAACATAATATGCATCATTCGTCAACTACAAATATTCGGCCTGTAGTAGTAAGGAATATAATACGAGAAAATTAGTTGTTAAATATGATTTGCAAAAACGAATCCAAAATGAATGAGATAAATGGCCTAATATGCCCTAACAATTAAAAAAAGGATTTAGAAAACCACACGCTTCGGAAACCAACTTGTATTTCATATATCCTCAAAAATAGCAAATAAAAGGATCTACCTTGTACTTGCATTTCCAAATACCCACTACTATTAACTCAAAGTAACACTGCAACATGTCCAAGCAATGCTAAAGCAAATACATTATTAACAGTATGCTCAGTGCAAACGGGTGTCATCAAAATCAGACCCGAAAGATGGTATACCATCATCGCATACTGCTATCGCCTTCATCGTTTCCGCTGAACAACTTACGTCCGACCCTAGATTCGATCAAATCCATATATGCGGCAACATTAAACAATTCTTATTTGTTCCTACAAACTAAATGTGCCCTAATTTATTTATTACCTATGCAGGTGGAGCAATTTGCTTCCGTTATTCGCAAACATTACACATGAGGAAGAAATCGTATAATACAAAAACCCCCGTAAATAAGTGATAATAAATTTTTTGGGATGAATAGCAAAAACTGATATTTAAATTCTATAAGCTTTTAGAAATGTGACAATCAAAACGAAAGCTTAACTAAAACACATGAAATGTATCCATAAATCCATGAATTTACATCACCTCGTCACCTTTCTATTTGCGTCTCCATTAGTAACCCTGAATTCCAACATTGGTAACCTCAAGAAAAAAATCAAAGCCACATTCATTCAACCAATCGCCATACCTCAATAAACTTTGCCCTGATAGCATCCTCACCCGATGGATGTGGCCAATATTTATACCGATCGATAATCGCCTCCGCCATAGCCTCGCGATTCATTGTTAATTATGTCGGAATGTGTACTCCAACACAAAGTTGTCAACATCTTGGTCGTCAACCAGAAGAAAGTCATTAAATTCGCCCAATATGCGATCTTCTAACACCACCTAAATTGGACATAGTAAAGCTGACGACTTGACCTATTAACGAAATCTTCTGAGGCTCGTGAACAAGTCGAATGATTAGGCGGTTTCCCCTATCGAACTAAGTCTTTCAACCACCAGGACCAAATTTACCGACTTGCCATATCATTTCGCTCTTTACCATTCAATACAATCAAATAATTGTAAAAGGCATAGAGCGAACACTTTACTAAATGATCAAGGGTACCTAATTACCTCACGTCACAAAAACAATAGAAAATAAATAAATAAAAAGAACCATTAACACTATTTGCCTCAGATATTATTTTATAATAAACTTAGGCACAACGAATGTTCCATATTGCAATTCCGCCATTTAAAACAAGTGACCTGGCTATCCCACCTCAACGCCATCTTCTCGATTCAGTCCAGTCAAGTAGGGTACGGGAGATGCATAATTCATAGTGCCAGCAGGAATCACAATCAGCATCCAATATGGGTTCGCCGGTATTTGTTTGCCAACGACAGTTAGAAGAAACAAGTATCGGTTGTATTCCACCCGTTAATTTGCTCAAGATTTCCTAAAAAAAAGAATAATTTCGGGAGAAAGATGCAGAAATTACCTGCACAACAACTAGGAAAGCGCTATATCGTTTTATTTTACGACTGTACGGACGTTAGGCCTCCCGTTTAGAGTCTTCCGCTTATTTTTACCCAATTTTTTCTCGTTGCTTTTTTTGCACTATCATTTCGACAGCTTATACACTTTTAGGATCTCAGTCTGCATCTTGCGACTCTTTTAGATGGACACCTTTGCTCACTTATGTGCCTCCTTTTACAGGCATTCGTTATATAATTCCTAAAGAACGCACCTACAAATCCTCCTACTTTAAATTTACTGAACATAAACACAAGTCACATAAGTGATACCTATGCGTTAATTCAAACACCACGAATCATGATAGAAATCTACGTTCCGCCTCCGCCCAAAAAAAACAGCCTACAACCTTTTCACTCACCCCGGACGTAAACAACGACAAATTGTAAATAATCAATTTTATGAATCAATGCTATCGCCCTTCAACCTACCCCTTTAAAAGCATAAGTGAACAAATAAACCTCCCAGTATCGCAAAAAAAAAATCGCAGTGAATAAATTCTAACCCTCCCCTTCAACTTCCACATATACTCACATTGGCGAAGCCACTGGTATAAGTACGACATAAAGTACAAATTACAAATGACTTAAAAAATACTGGTATCGTTTGTACAACACGTATAACATCGTTGGTATACACTTTCATATATCCTCAGCGATCAATCGTAAAGCTCGAATGCCATGATCGCAATCTAAGACGGACGGGAAGCGAAAGAGGGAGGAGGTGAGGGAGCAAGAGGAAGTGCTGGCGGCCACATTCTTCTGTTAACATTCCGGGATATCACTGGAAGAGGAAAGCCTGCAGTGCCATTCGCACCAACGGTCTTCTATGAAACATTTATATTCCGACATATTTCTCTATTGGCTCCTTCTCTTTCCAACTATGCTCGCTTTCATTCTACTTTCGCCGAAGACTGTCCGTTCGCCCCCTAACATACTGCTTCTAAACAAGTGAAAACTAATACTGTTGAAATGTTAGAACTGTGTGGTCCAACATATGTCCGACCTTATACTCCTTGCAAGAGCATTTTACAATGCTTTCGGGAAAACAATAAATCCATCAAACCTCAACAAACTCATCTTCTAAAGCCTCAAAAATTTATGAGCCTGGAACGTAACAAACTAAGTCACGTTAGGTGAAAAATTCGAAACATCAGGAAGAAATCAAAAAATTCAACAAAAACAACAATGGAAACAACTTCGAAAAAATTATAATGCCATCGTTTTAAAACAAGCCCTTACATTTAAAGCTAACTCTCGTGAACTTTTACCATATCCATTAGAAGGGACGGTAGCATATGGATGTCAACGAATCCAATAACTTACCTGTTGAAAGTGGTGAAAGCATATGAAGGCCGAAGCTCACTGCACCTGCATCATGAGCAACAATTGTGACCGCCTGAGGGTCGCCGCCAAACGATGAGATATAGTCTCGTACGAATTGCACAGCGGTACGCTGGTCCTAAACTAATATACAATTCCCACTCGCAATGCAGCTGAAGTCGGTTCAGAACTTCAACCTATGAAGTCGCACAGCGTTTTTATGGCCATATTCCGCTTCTAAGAGCCGGCACTCTCTATCACCATGAACATTGAATACTTCCTAGATGATGACTCATACCATTCTAGTGGAAAGATAAGGATCTATCAAGTTGTGTGTGAGAATAAGCCGTTTTGAAATTCAGCCAATCATAGTGACTCAGAGTATTATCAGCGATTTTTTAAAAGCAGCAACCAAATTCATGAAAAAGGCAACAAAAAAAACAAGATTCAACCAAGACTTGCTGTTGCACGATCAGTTCCCACCGCATATTTGAGCACTTCCGAAAAAGCAATCAAAATTACGATCATTAATCCAAGTAAGCATGCTTAGCCACTATCGTACCAACAGTATCACTCTTAATTATTACATTATAAGGCAGTACAGCTTGAGAACATCAATAAATATGGCCCTACTTGAACGCCATTGTTGCCAGTCACATAGTCACCAAGGCTCAAAAAACCGAATGCTCCTAGTCGGTAGTTGACTGTAACCATTACAATGCCTCTTGATGCAAGCACTTCAGCGGGCCATTCATTTGCAGATCCCGTCTGGAAATTACCTCCATGGAAGAAGACAAGCACCGGGTATACCAGTTGAGATAATTGCGATGCCTGCAAATTTTCGACATAATCACACTTAGACCCAAATCGAAGACGGAGCGCTGGAATATAAATTAAATGAAAGCAACTAAAACCACTGCGTAAAAACTAGAAAAAATTGTAAATCAGCTTCCTGCACTACTTTTGCAAAAAAATTCAGGTGAATCATTTCAACACTAGCATGTGCCGTTGTGTTTCAGCTGCTAGCAAAACAAAGCGGGTGTTGCCACGTTTTTGGCTTGAAGGAGCGATCTAACCTGAGGAAGACAGAGTGAGGTTGAGGTAGGGAAAGGAGTAGGGAGGAGATAAGAGATGATTTTCTCTCACCGCATCGACGGTGACGAACGAGAGGTATAGTATGCATAGCAATCGACTAGACAACATCAATAAGACGACAGAGATATCCTTACATCCGGTGTGAATATATTGAGATAGAGACAATCTTCGCTGACGCGGAAACGGTAAGGATCATTGACGAGTAGATTGGGTCGACTTTCGATGTCTTGCGCACAAGAAGCAGGATAATTGAATGCCAGATATGGTTTCTCACCTGGCAACTCACTGATATACTGGGGTGGCTGCAACATATATACCGTTAAAAACGATTATTTACCTCTTTTCTATTTCATATTCGTATAAAAAATTTGCAGTAAGATGCACATGATGCAATTTGTGAGGCATGAATAATCGATCGCTGTAATAATTAACTTACAGGTGAACGCAGAGAAAACATAACAGCCGCGCTATTCAAAAATATAATCGCATACGGAAAAAAAAGGTAAAGATAGGTAGAAAATAGCAAGCCAATTCCTCTAACCTAAATGGTGGTCATAAAAGCCAACTGATAGATAAGTAAAATCAATGACTCTATTTGGATTAGCAATTTAAGCCATCGTTATTCGAAAGGAAACCATGTTTACCCTTTATTATCACCATCCTACAGCCAAATTGTTCATATTATTTTTCTATCTTTTAACCGTTCAAAAATCTTTCAAAAACCACCAACTTCTGTAATTGGAGACACATAAATACCAACCTTAAATCTACGTTGCGATACGGGAGGCTCCGCATACGGTACACCGAGGAAGGTGAATACAGTGACATTATTCTTTGGTGGAACCGGACAGGGCTCAGGACGATCTCGATCCGATGGTATATCTTCCAAAGGGTCATGGTTGGCAGTCCATGGTACATTCTCTACCATCACTTTTTTGCCAGCCATACCTCCGGTGGATAGTCGCACAATTACCTCATCCTTTTTCAGCTGAAATTTAATTTTAATTACATTTAATAAATTAGCAAAGTAAAAGTCAAACTCTTTCTAGGTTCAAAATTTGCCAATCGTAAAACAATATGAAGTCAGCATAAATGTACAAGTGGGGGATACTACTAACTGTTGATAGCTAATAATGCAAGACAATGAAGTTCAAGATAGTGGTGGGAAAACTACTTTACAAGTTGTGTCGACAGGAATTGGAGAAGGACATGAGACAGGCATTTGAAGTGGCTAGGAAACTGTCATGTGACCGCGAATACATAACTTCGATCACGTTCAGCTTAGCTAACAAACATCGTAGATCCACTTACCGGAATCAGCTTTCTTTGAGCACAAAATAAACTTTCATTCGCGAATTTAGAGGAAAATAATACAGCCGTCACTCTGCGCAATAATCTACTATGTGAAACGATAAAGTAACAACTCGAAAAACAGCTATTAGAGGTATGTAGAAGGATTTTATGTTTTGCCCTCCTGTCCTCCTTTCTTTCCAATCCTCCCCCTCCCCCTTCCCCTTCATGTTTCCAAGGATCGCCTTTACGAAGCTTTACTTTTAGCCTCTAGCGCTTACATATAGCACACCTGCATCAACTAGACACAGTACACTCTTGACCTGTGCAAGTTATTGCTTTTTCAGAGGTAATCAGCACACAAAAGTAACAAAACAAGTCCTCTCATTGCTTCACTCTATAAGGGGAGTAAGGGGAGGAAATATGACTCGATGAAGCGAAGCGTCGAAAGTACATAACCTTTTTTCTTAGAATCACTAGAATATTATCAGCCAGTGGTTCTTCATCTTCATTTCTACGGTGAAGAAAAAAACTAAACAAATACTAGCAAAATGTTGCAATCGACCTGTCCAGGAGGTGGTGGAGTTGACGGCGTTCCAAATGGATTCCACAAGTCGATTGGTCGTTTTGGCTCTTGAAACGATGCAGGTTGTTGGCATTGCTCATATGCATCGACGTACCGCAGAAATATCGAGTACAACACGATGCCTAACCAAACTAGTGGTTTGTTTCCCATAACGTGCCACATCATACGAGACTGCACGATCACGACTGCATACCTACATTGAGCGCAATTCGGCGTCTTAGCTCTTAAAAATATTGAATTCAAAATCGTCGATAAAATGCCATACGGATTATAAACGAACGATCATCAGACTCACATTCAGAAGCGCATTTCACCAACATATAACTCAAGGGTTGAAAGAACCCGATGGAGACAGACATACTGCGGCTAAGCGACAATTCCGCCTCAGACAAATGCGCTTCTGGGAGAGGCACATCGCATGTTAAATGGAGAAGTTAAAATGCTAATTGATGTTAATACGCTAGAAATGATATTAAAATGCAGTCGAAGCCCAAATAAGCAGTCTAAACTTTATACCAACGGTTACTTATCGAAGGAGCGTAAATGCCGTGGCACATGCGCACTGCAAAAATTGGCAGCAAAAACGTTTTGCATCCCCACTTATTACTGATTACCAAATGATCAACTGAAATGCAGTAGAAGTGTTGAAATACACACATCCCTCCTGCCATTAATAAAACCACCCAATCTCTCAACCCTCCTCCCCCCCTCCTCCATTCCACAACCAAATCATTAAGACCTCAACGCCAAACATACCCACCCTCCCATCGCAGGCTTTTGTGAAGGTGAAGGTAATTTACATTGGAATGGGAACCTTTGCAGCATTACATTTTGAATTTCAGCAAATCGCTGCAGGACTCGAGGATATACAACTCTTAAGTGCTTTATATAGCAGCACTATACCCGCTAATGCATTAATAAATGATCCGAGGCGCGAGTTTCTCGGACGTCTCGGATTAATACCAGCATTGATTTGAGCAAGGAAGTAAAGGGCACTCTTAGAGGGATGTAGTGAACGAAGGGAGCTTGCTTAAAGAGCTTATGCACTTACCGGCACTAAATGTTGGATAGTGAGAGTGTATTTCAATTATATGGGAAATGTGTATTTCATCGTTCGTTGAGTTTGCATTAAATCAGATCTGTATTTCAACTGTGACTGGAACCAAATACAACGCATGATCATATAGAGATTGCAGCCCACATTGATCAATCGGTCCCGTATGGATGGGATCGATTGCTCAATGTGGGCTCGAATCCCTATTTGTTCCGGGGAGATCCGGGGAGTTCCTTTCAGCGAGGCCTTTGTTTGTATTAATAGTGCTAATCGTTTGGTGCAGTAAGAGAAGAACATCCAACTGCACTGAGAGATAAAAGTGCCCTAAGGCAAATCGCCTTTACAAATTTTGCATTATTAATGAGTAGCCGATCCCCTGAGTGAGCGGAAATTTCTCAGAATGTTTAGTCGTAGTAAACTTGGCATATCGAGAGCTTTTAAAGTTAAGATTTTCGAATTAAAATTTGGTAAATTAATTAAACTAAGAATTATTTAAATAATTTTTCAACGTTATAGATTGCTAGAGTTGCACATGAAAATACTGCACAGCACTGCTTAGGATGCTGAATTTGAAAACCCGTCATCCGCATCCTTTAAGAAATCCGTTTATTTCACCCTTAAAAACCCTTAAAATCCATTAAAAAATCCACTCCCAATCCTTAAAATCTGGTTGAACTAGAGCAAATTAATTATTGCACTAAAATTCTCGAAATCTTCGATATCAAAACGTTTCGAGTATAGCGTCCGGTGTACAGACGAGATCATCCATCGCAAATTTGCTTCAGCAGTCACGTGATCGGTTGGCCAATTGAAAATTGAAATGCTGGCAGTTTATTGTCAACTCACAATTGATAAACGCAATCAATAAAGTATATGACAGCAATCTCAGTAGAATTGTGGGGGGGAGGGGACGGAGTTAAGGGGAAGGGGGGTATGAAAACTTAAATATCGCAAGCATAGGGATAATATTATGCAAAATAAGCAAAACTACCTCATAGCGATCCAGGATAAAACAGTCTGAGAACAACTGTTGAAAGCATACGCTGACCTCATATGCAATGAGTAGTCTTATATCATAGGTTGCTTGAAGTGATCACATTTTTCACTCATTATTAAGGCCGTAACCAATAAGGAGCGAACTCCGGAGTCTTTTATTGCCGATATACGCCAAGCATGTCCAATATTTCAGTCTGACCATAGTGTACATCATGAAAGCGCATCGGAAGCTGGCGAAAATTCCTCCAGTGGTGATAGCAATGAGAAATACCATAAAGGGAACAAAAAAACTCATTTCTACAACTGAAAAGCACAGTGTTGCAAGCACCCATTACTGCACTGCGCATCATCAGTGTGCTTTATATGAAGACATTTAGAATAAATCGGTGGCAAATCTACATTCAAACGCTGCCTGAGATCCATTAAGCGCATAATCGGCTTTTATTACAGAGATGTGATATACTTGGCTAATCATTGAGGATTAGCTTTTACATGAAATAGACCACTGCTGATATATGGAATTAGTATTTAATCTGCGAATGAAAAAGCCAAAAATTTGGCATCGAGGACTTATACGCATCACAAGGGCGCAGCATTCCACATTAAAAAGGGACAGAGAGGGGTGGAGTGGGGTGTGGTAAGGGAGACTTCATATACGAAAAGGAAACAAGCTTCCAAATGGAATGCTTGAACTCCCATCATACGCCAACGACTCTTAGATCTGAGAGGAACCATCAGTATGCATTGTGAAAAATTGTGAAACCCGCCGGAAACGAAAATGCTGTACATCATTTCTACAGAAAGTCAAGGTTGGAAACAGCGAAGGAGCATTGGAAAGAAGAAGAGACAGGGATAGAGAGGAAGCGATGGGACATGTTGATCTCGTGCGTACATAATTGTTCATGTCGCCTTCAAGTCCTTATTTCTCTTTCTAAATTCACGCCATATATCCACCATTTTCGGTCTCTTTGCCGGATCTGTGTTCCATGCGTTCGTAACCAGCTCGGTCAACCATTTCGGCCAATCTGATGGCAAATCTGAATTTATTCACTCATTACTATGTTGACTTAATAAAAATTTTCCGGAGATCGCTGTCGCTCAAGAGATATCGAGGACCAAGGAACGACAAAATACATCTAATCACAGAATCCCAAATTCAAGACCTTATAAGCAGACCCCAGAATCAGTTGCACAAACGCTTCGGCATCCTAACCACCGAAATTCTGTAAAAAATTTTGAAACCTAAAATCACTTTAATTACCCTTAATTTATACGTGCGTCTGGATTGAGGAAATTTTAAAGGATAGCAGTGCTAAAAAAAGTTTGAAGGGTCGATGAGCTTCCCTAAAATAAGAAAAGAGTGATTCTCCGTGTCGGAACCTAAGTACAGTATCAAAATGATAATATTATTCGTGACTTATACTTTTTTTTGTTCCGGTCGTTTCTAAGATCAGTTGAAGAATATGTAATTCATGGATCCTCCACTCGGACGTTTACAGCTCTATTCAGACACCTACAGAAGGGCAAATTCATTCATTTATTCACGCCTATCAACGGCCACAAATGTTCTCAACTTCCATGTAACACTATTTCATTGTGATGAAGTTGTAGGCAGTGATAAATGCAAGTAAAAGATCATCTTTTAAGTTTATACGAAGGCCAGGT
Source organism: Baylisascaris schroederi (assembly GCA_006503575.1). Classification (NCBI taxonomy): domain Eukaryota; kingdom Metazoa; phylum Nematoda; class Chromadorea; order Rhabditida; family Ascarididae; genus Baylisascaris; species Baylisascaris schroederi. Next base: position 52,656 of record QEWY01002417.1, read on the forward strand.
TTATGAATTTACCTGATAACTTACTCGGGTAAATTCTAATTAACCACAGAAATGAGCTTATAAAAGTTCTGAATCTACGGACTAGTCAACAGATAGATACACAGATATACACATGAAAGTAGTTATTAATAAGTTAATTCCGATACTAGTGAAAACTTCTTATCAATAGATAATTATGCAAATGATTATAATAATATAAAAAGTATCAGCATAACCGGATCTAGCGTCAGGATTTTCGGAGAGTTTCTTGAGTACATCCTCTTCGGCGATATCGGCGAATGGCATTTGCAATGTGAACACTTCATAGATCACCCATCCAAACGCATAGACATCCGTCTCAGGATTTAGCGTCTTCGTCGTTAGTACTTCTGGTGCCAACCAACGACGATTCGTCGATTTTTCTGGATCGGTTTTACGAGATCTAAAATATGATAAATAGCATAAAATTTTCTTTTAGGATATTCGATTTTAAACTTTCCTGATAGGACACTTTGACTGCACTCTTCGAAATAAGGATGAACCTATTGAGAGAAGAAACAAATAGATGGAAATATATTTAAATCGAAATGAGTTCAGATATTATTTTGCTCGTAGTAAATAAGCTCCAATTAGCTGAAAATACCCACCAGGAGTTCTTCTTCCACTTTATATGGTGTTTTTATCAATAACATATCACTGATCGGGAAAAAATATCTCGAGATCAAAGTCGGAATGTAAATTATTATTTATTAGCGAATTAGCAAATCGTATGTTTTAAAATATTATGCTTGTACTCATGGCTCAAATTGACCTTTGTATGATTGAAATTCCCTCATAGAGGACTGTTACGCTATGCTAATCTATGACATATGCGCCAAATTACTACTTTTCCTTCTACAGTAGTAAATTCATGCGATACGATAGAAATGGAGAAAATTGAAATAGTAAAGGTAGTGAAGTATATTCGAAAAGATATATTCATGAGTTTGCAGCTTATTAGTGTCGCTTTAGTGTGATTATTAAGCGTAAGTTTATTTAAATTATTAGATACTTGACAGGTGTGCTAATAAGGTGCTAGAATATATTCTTTTTAATTTGAGGAAATTACCTGGCCATAACAGCCGAATGAAAACCACCGACATAATAGACGGCTCTTTCTTTTTTAGTTGTGTTTTCCTCTTTCATATCGACAAAAATATTCTTTGCTCTTAGATTACAATGTATAACGTTGAGCTTGAGACAGTGATGTAGAGTGCATGCAATATCTTGAACTATCTGTAAATGAAGCATCGATTCTTCACTGGGACAAGTGTGACACTACGATATACGGCGTGGACATTACTTTGAAGTGACCATATTGTATGGTGCAGCGTCACATTTGTCCCAATTCCTTTGAAATTGATGGAATTGAGGGAATAAAATAGATGGGATAGCTTTACTTTTTTCTTGTCAATAAATCATTGTCACAGCGCCACCCAGCTGTCTCTAATTTTGATGTTATGCAACCAGTGGGCACAAAAAAAGAGGAACGGTATCGATTATAGCAGAGCTAATAGCTACTTTATCATACCAGGAGATAGGTTACCTGCACACCTGTGAAGGAGATCTTTGGAAGCAGTTAGTTCCACGTTGCATTCACCACCATAAATGTATCAAAGTCTACGCTAACTCTACTCGTTTCTACTAAGCCTTCAATAGTAATTAAAACTTGTTAGGTGTTACTTATTGATTTAAATGCGATATAAAATTACAACCTTAGGTTTACGAACTTTTTTTTGAATCAATGCAAAGTCATGCTAATGGCAATTGGTGAAAATTGGTTGGCTCGCTGATCAAAAACTCTAATTTTGCATTCTATAGTAAATATCGTCGTCGAGCTCCCCATAAAGTGCGACCAAATATTAATATTTCTATGTTGTTTGCTATAAGCTTTATAGTTATTGCGATATAAATGTAATATTATAAATGCCTATAGAAAATCGAAAAATACAACTTAACTTCTTTATTCCCCCGATTAGATGATTCAAATTCTATATGAGTAATCAATCCTCGAAAGAAATGGTCTCCTATTGAAGAGGGAGTTCCATTCACTATGAATCAACTATTCAAAGAAATAGAATGATAACCGCTGATTTGGTTGAGAAGTCGAATGTGCTATTCGCTTTGAGATATTCAAGAAGAGAGCCACATTTGCATAATTTGTATGCAATATAATATGGACGATTAATTGTCACAATGGCCTCAACATTTAGAGCTGTATCCCAACCAATTTCATGTCGTATTGTATTGACGATGTGCATCTCCTTAAATAAATTATTATTGCATAAAATTACTTCTATCATCTAGAATTATTGCATATAAATCGATTCTATAATTCTAACACAGAGGATTAAATACTTATTAAAATAATAAGAAAAAAACATTAGCAAATATAAATATTGCGAATGGAAAATTTTTGAAGTTCTTAAAAAGGAAAAGAACCAGATACCAAAAAAATATCAAAATCTTTTAAAATTATTTAATTTAAGAGGACGGAATAGTAGTAGCATTGATGAATATATGCAAAGTGTGCTTTTCTTTAATGCTGCTAATTCCTCATGCGATAAAACATTAGAATAAACTGAAATATACCTAATAAGCCATTATTCTTGCAAAGGCTTTAAAATTAGATAAGGTATTATATGTGCATCTATCAAAGGATCTGCAGAAATATGCAACGTTACGTTACGGAAATTTACGGGGAATTATTTAAAAACTATGAATGCAAAAATAAAATAAAATAATTAGGCAAGAAAATAATGGAAGAAGTAGACCATTGTTAGAAAAGGATATCCACAGAATAGAATAAAAATTTTAATTGTAGATGGAAATAATGATGAACACGTTTCGGCCCTTATTCGTTTACGTCTACACCTGAGTTATGCGCGGGTCATCGTCAGGACGATGCGCATAACCCTGTTGGTATAGAGAAGTGTATGTGTAAAACTAGTGATTGATAATGAAGTAAAATACTGTACTGCACAGTTACCCTAATACTATGAAAGTAAATTCGAGAAAACAGAAATCAAGTAACCACCGTAACAGACATAAGATACACTACCTCACATAAAGAACAATGTTGAAGGTAACGATGGTAGTTGAACATTTTAGAAGGATGACTGTGTTGGCGGTATATATCTGTCGGTAGATTAATGTGAGATCAATATTTCGGTGAACTATTATGAATTAGAACCAAACTACGATGGTGAATAAATTTACGTTTTGTGCTATGTAAATTCGTTAAAACCATTTTCTAGACGACGGAACACTATAGAGTTGACTAAATAAATATTAGTAAAATGAAATTTATTAACACAATACTAAGAAGCGTAATTCTGTGTTCAATTTATCATGATATCAGTATGCCGATAAAACAGCGTAGGTCACAATAGACATAAGCCTGCAAATATTGTAAAGAATTCCGGAAAAACTGAAAAATATCTAGAAATAAATTTGAAAAAAAATTTTGTTAAAAAAGGAAATTTGAAAAATAAAATCACAAATTGAAACATACTCTATAAATACTATCAAAAACCTCAACGTTGTAGTCATTTAATTCTTTCAGTATAATTGGACGTTGCCAAGTATCCACGATAAGGCCTTTTCTTGTGATGTTTCTAGTCGCCTTATAAACCTAAATAAAAATAACCAATAAAGTCAATTTGGATGATAAACAATTATCGTCAAAGATATAATAAGCGTACAACCCGCAAGCACATTTGATGAACGAGATAAAAGAAGAGAGGCAAAATTACAGATGAAAATTCGAGAAAATGGATGATAAACGATACTTGGTAATGAAACACTAAGAACGTTCTGTGCAGTGAGAAAAGAAGAGTGTTTTAATGTACTGCTACTGCATCAGAAAATGATCGACCAATCACTAGCGCTCAAGAAAATTTGAAATTTGTAAGTAAGAACTCAGAGGCAAAAACTGGTTAGATGACCGAGAAACTAAAATATAGATCATCCTTTTAATGGCTTATTTTCAGCACTGGGGTCCAATCCTGTCAATGATATGAACAGCTAGCTCTTCTACTTTTAAAAAGGGTTCACATCAATGATGACTAATGATATATCGACAAGCTACCTTTCGATATATTGGGCTGGGAATATTATTTAACAAGAATACTGTATAATAGCAACCAGAAGAACCAAATATTTGGCCATTTATGATATTAAACGGCTTTAAATAATTCAATTCTTATAGAAGAATGATATGAGATACGATTGCTACGATGTTTCCTTCGCGATAATAAGAAGGAAAATATCCATGTTATGGGAGGTATCTTAATATTTCGAGCGCAAGAAGATATATGAGTTAATAAAAGAATAGAAGAAGCATATTTCTTTGTGTATATATACTTCAGAATTGATTACATACTTTCCCATTATACTCCCAGCATAAAAAGTGTTGGAATGATTGTACAATGAAATATCCAACCTAAAACGATGGGCAAGGGAAAAGGTAAAAAAGCAGATAAAAGGGATCGTTTGATTTACCAAAACAACGTCCTCCACTTTCCTCACCAGGACCTGAATGGGATAGATCATAGAGATCTGTAAGATCAATATTCTCTTCATTACTAACAGCAATAAGAAAGTTCCATCTATCAACACGATCAAAATACGACCTTACAGCGTTCTCCTTGGCTGATCATCTCACCGATGGAAATTTCGGAAAGTCGTCGAACTTGAACGTACATAAACGAATACTCCGTTTTTACGTATTTGCAACCCTGACATGGAATCACCTCTTCACGTAGTTCCACGTCGCGTTTCACGTTTAGTCTGAGAAGGTTGCACTGCAATATTACTTCTTATTATTCAAACAGAACCTTTGTTGTTGTTCGTATTCACCTATTTGTAAATGGGAGATTACCTAAGGATTCTATAATATTAGACTATCAATGGAATGAAAAATACCGTTTATGGGGGATCTTATTTTACTGATGGAATGTTCCCTATTTAATACTTAGGCTCATAATTTTATTCACTTCTTTCTTTAATTGATTTAATATATATTTTTTAATTTATATTTATATTTATATATTCATATCTTTTAATTTATCTAATTAATATTTATCTGATATTATTTAATATCACTATCCTTATTTAATATTGGATAATGTAACAGTCAATTTCTTAACTAAGTATCCGTAACGCTACTGCTCTAATAAGCTCATCACCCTAAAACGGATGTTCTTACCTTTATTTCTAATACTTCAAAAAATCTATTGTAAACTATCATTGCGTCTCAAACTGAAATAACACCTCTATAGGGTCCATCAAAATAACACAATATTTGCGCAAGTCCTATGGAATATTTTGGTGTTAATCAATCATCGAGTGTTCAACCCTATTGCAATAAATAGGCAACTATGTTTCAACAAACCATTGCTTTCGAGAGAATTTTTCAACTAATTTCTGTTACGTTCCGCTCAATTCACCTGATAACATCATATGGAATAGTAAAATAAATTAGATACTTGGAATGATTAAAACAATGAAAAATGAGCAACCACAAGAAATGGAATATAAAACGATGATTATTGGAAAATAATATCGATTAAAAAAAAGAATCGCAAAATTCAAATACATAGATGAAGAAGGAATTCAATGAAAATGACCTTAACGATCTCCTCTAGGAAATGCTATCGTTTGTCTGTTGACCGATGTTTCTCAAAGACACTTTTAACAGAGCACAAGCAAAGCTCAACAATTGAATAGTAAAAAAAAGAAATTAGCTTCTCATTTAAGGCAAACCCAAAGTTTTTATACCACTTCATCATTCATTTTTCTCGACCTAACTTTACTTTTATTAGATGCCTTTATTAAAATATACCTTCTTAACTTTATTTAAATAAAAGCCTTACATTGCTGGTTCTATAAGCTTGGACCAGACCCCACAATGATCGACTTTGTAACGCCGTGTTCACAATGCGATAGTACATATTCCGATCTCCGCGAATCTATATCAATCAACAATTGTACAAAAATCTATAATAGAATTTTCTGGAACTACTGATGCATTTAGGTCTACCACGTTGAATAATGTCCAGTATATCTATATAGATGCCGTATATGCTGAGCCTATTTAAGTGCTAGTAAGCAATAATACTACCTTTAGGAGAGATCCTCTTTGAACGTTTTTACTGTACCATATAGAGGTTTTTTTTACCAACAAATTAAATGTGTCTTTAAATACATAACAACATAAAGCATCATCTCAGTGACGTTTCATAGCCTTATATTTTCCTGGCCAATTTTAGAAGCGAGATATTATGTTATCCATGATCATTTTTGAATATCGAATTCCTTTCATATATAGGACAGCTCCTTTCTATCAAAAAACTACCTCTTCGTTTTCGTATTGAATCGCCTCCGATTCGTCGAACTTATAGAATCCAATCGACAATTTTTGCACATACTCTCATGCATTGACTAGAATGTCGATCACATCCGTGAATTCCAAATTAGGTTTGTCAGTGAATATGTCTATTAACTTGCATTCATTCACCAACCACCATAGATATTTCATGCGCATTGGGTGGCCAATCAACTAAACTTCGGCTGGTAAAAGTCTCACTAAGTATACCTCTGAATCTGTAAAAGAATTTGCCCAACCCCTTAAAAGATACTTATATTTGAACGCAGTATAAAGGTGAAACATCGATGACTATGCGAAGAGGATGTCTCTTAAGAGCCGACCTTAGGCTGTTAGCTTGGCTCATGCCTGTTTCCTTCGAGGAGTGAAGAAAACTGCAGGAAATGGGCCAAATAAGATGTGCTATCTCGTTCGTCGGTGCTAGGTAATTGTTCTTTACAACTGCATTATGGCGTCGGGATCAGCTAAGAATGGAACCAAGTTTAACACCAATTCATAGAACCTAACTCACCAGGTTCTTTGAGGAACTTCTCTTCGATATACCACTGTGGAATGCGCCCAAAGTAGCAGTCGATTTCCTGCATGCTCTGTGGTTCAGGACGAACCCATTGTGAACGTGGTTTTCCTTTTAGAGCAGCGATATCCGCTGGTGTCGGCCATGTATGTTCGCATTTACGCTACAAATAAAAAAAACACTTCCTTAGAAATAGCAAGGCAAGCTTGTTTGCCGATTGGCAAGTGAAGGTGAATAGCCAAGTGTGATATTCGAGAGCAAAGCCTTTCTAATCCATCACCACCGAACTATCTCATCCTTGATTCGATTCGATTAGTTCCCTTCCTTGTCCGATATCAGTGGCCTCCTTTCCGATCCAAAGTTAGGTAACCAAGAACAACTGTTATACGATAGTAATGACCGATCGATAAAACGGCCTCACGAAAGTTTGATTTTTTGGCGAGCGAAATCATTATAGCAGCTCGAAAAGGAAAAATGTTTGACAGCGGTATGATCATACCTTATCCATGATAGCTGCCACTTCTTTGAGTGCCTTCGGCGATCCAACGGTGGAGTCTCTTTTCGCTTTCTTTGAACGCTTTTGCGGTGGCATTATGTTCAACTAAAGTTTTCGACTATTATTCATTCTTACTGTTTGTAGTACTTGTTGAAAGTTAAATGTGAATTTCCCACAATGAGTCACATGATGAGAAAGGGAGTCCAAGCATGACTAAAGGGAGCGAGAGAAGAGTTGGTCCACAGCGCAACCATAATGATAGAATATTTTAGGTAGGCTCAAACATCAACCTACCACCTCCCCTTCTCCCCACCCTCCTCTTCTAAGACATCACTCTAGGCCAGCTAATTCACGACCTCAACACCACTTAATATTAAAGAATAGTAATGTAATGCCTGAATGAGTTTTTCTTGCCTGGTTTTGATACACACGATGGAAGGTGGCGAAATAGGAACAACAGCAATTAGGCATTCCTAACGGAGAACGAGGGAAGAACTGCTTAATGTTGAAATATTAGCACTGGGCATTGTGCACATTGGGCGCATCGGAAAAACAGTCCAAACAGTGCTTTATCATCTCAAGCCAATAAATTCAACGACTATATCTACAGAATGGAATGAAGGTTGGATTCGCCGTATAAAGATTCCACTCATCTTACTTCATGCGTTAAATTTGCATGCGATTTTCGAACACTTCGAAATCTCTCACCACTATAGAATACTCAAATCTTTACAAAAAAGTCGAATAGTAAAGAAACAATCTAACTAACCATTGGATCATCCTCTTTGGGTAGGACACCAATTTTGCTGCCACTCTTCTATAATAGAAATATAGAGTAGATTTATAGCATTTGATATTAGCAACAGATCTAGCAATATCCAGATCTGAAGCATATCCTGAAATCTTCGTCTCTACTTATTCCTTTCCTTCTAGTCTTATGAAATATAGGAAAGGCTTATGAAATACAAAAATCTATGTGCAGTCCAAGATCTTATAAATTTTTTTTTCGCATAAAGTTTCCCGATGACCTGTTTCACCACACTTAATCTTGCATTTGCATAGCCTTAACTTCAACGATCTAATAAAAATTCAGGAAATATGTGCCAACTTTCAGCTTTAGGTTACAAAATATTTGCTTGTTTTCTTTTCCTCTTCTCTCTATAGGAATTCTACTCCCTTGTCGATTTGATCACTTACTTTCTTCGGTTGCAGAGGCGACGATCCTTTTTCGGCCATTTTCTTTAGTTTGATGCCTTCTGAAATAAATAAAAGCTGAAATTTCTCATCGTTTAAACAATACGATTAAGGCATCATCTGATAGCTCAGTAAGTAAAACGGTTTCAGGGATAATAAAAGAGTCAAGTTTCGAGTCCCCGTAGCACTTCATCACTTCTACCTCATCCATAGTAATTTCACTAGTGAAGATAAGAAGTGGTTTATTGCAATTTATCAACTAGGAAATAAAAAATCTTAGTGGAAAACTACGAAAAGAAAAATTCAGGACATACAAATCGTGCCAGTTTTAGAGAAAAATGGTAATTGCGGGAATTTTCTCATAAATTAAGAAGAAAGGAAGCACGCTGATATGTTGCTTAGATATTGCGAAAAATGATCACTGCAAAATCCACCTATCCATCTCGCAGTTACTAAGAAACCTTTGAGCGCTTACCACCGCTTCAGCTAAACCAGCCAAGCAACCACTCGGTGCACTAAACAAATTGTAAATGATTATAGAGATGATGATTGAATATTTCGAAACGAAAATTTTATCGTTTTATGAAAATTTGTGCCGAAATTTGCAATATTCCATAGTTCACTTCCATTATTTTCAATTTGTATGCAAATTTATATCAGTAAAAGACAATCTTTCTGCTGTATGCAAATTTTTGTTCCGAAAATAATTTATTCAAAGAGCACGAAGAAATTAATATTACTAATTGAAATTTAAAGTTCCCCAGTAAAGCATCGACCTAAAAGCTCACAGACAACGAAAAGAAATATACAAAATAACGACATTTATATGTGAAAGCGAATCGATTACCTCCTCATAAAAGTTTTTCTATGACTCGGTCGATGTGCAGAATGCATGCAAATTTTTTTAAACATTCAGAAATATGTCACTCACCTTTCGAAGCTGATAAATCAAAGCGAAACATGGTATAGACGACCATTCTGTGGTGTAGATTGCACCCATCGGTTTCCGTAACTCCATCTTTGGTGATACCTGAGTTGAAACAACCTGACAGTTAAACAGACTCTACGTTGCAATAGTGCGTTCCTTTTTTTCAAAATAAACTTATGGCANATCGACTTCATTCGAATTTCAATAAAATCCGACCGTTCCATAAGCCACTTGCGAAAAATTATTATTTTTGCGATTTAATTAGCCACATTTAAGCGATTAGAATTTTCTCTCAAATAATAAAGCGGGGTCGACCTGAATAATAGTATCTAAAACGTGTACAACCCCAAAAAATTTCATGTCGGTACCCCAACTGGTACCCCAATTCAGTACCCCAACTCTAGTTTCACTACTTCTCGAGTTAAAAGGATTGAATCGACAGACACACATATATGCATAGACATAATGCCGCCATAATACGTTTTACAAATGCAAATTTTGCAAAAACGCACAATACCACTATTATGCAAATTTTAATATTTCACCAACATGCATTCATCCAGTATAAATACTCTTGGGCAAATAGGTTAACTTCCAATGGTTTAATTTACTCTACAGATCTACATAGAGCATACATGATCTAAGGATGCATCTGTAGAGCATATATGAATGCCTATAGATGCATCACAATCTCATCGTAGTGTGATCTAGGATGGCATCAATAAACAAACAATATGAGCACTCAATCCTTCACATTGAATGAGCATCGACGAATAGTTGGTCATTTATTTACATATGGCTGCATTATGATAAATAATAATAATCACTAATTTTTTGTTAACGGTATCAGGCTTATAGAATTTACTCATAGTAATGAATCTCAATAAAGAAACAAAGGAATCACACATTGCCTTTCTGCCTTTCTGGATTATGCCTTTGCCTTCCTCTCGATTTCCGGTTTTTAAGCCGAAGATTGGAACGACTTTGTAAATATTGAAAGGAATTTAACAACAGTTCGAGGTAAACATATAGCATTAGTTGGCCTTCATAGATGACTTTATGTTTTATCGATATTGCAAAAGAAAACCAGCTAATCAAATTATATGTATTAACCTAACTGAAAAACGATATGCTAATTAACATATCTAGATATTGCAGTAAGAAAAATTTATTAGCCGGAGCCTGGAAACGGTTCCAGGCGCCCAAATCCGAGTACCATCCTTATTCCGCCTGCCGGAAACAGAAATAGTATTTTTTTAAGACTTCCGGATCCAAACTCTGGGTTATCTTTGTCGTCTTCAGAAACTGCATTCAGCAAAAAATAATTGCTTCAGGCATATCGCGCATAACAGGGAGGCGCTTTGCGATTAAGCGAAACGCTCACATATAACAATTACGACTGAATATGAATGACTTAGATTGTGAAAGAATAAAATGGGAGAGAAAATCATGGAAGAACTGCTTTTCAGTGAGATATCATTGATACCTATGGTACAGTGATTATCCGAAGCGTATTCGTATGGCCCGATCCTGAAAAAAAATCGAACTGTTCATAAAAGTTTTAGCATTAATGCTGGAAAGGTTTCAACTTTCGCATACTTTCAAATATACTATCAAACTAGAGGAAAGACGTTGAAAACCTAAATATGCTAGATAAGTTTAAAACTAATAAAGAGAAATTACCACTGGATATATATTCGTAGCAATGAACATATACTATGTGCTTCAAAACGTGCTTGAATGGACCATCTCAGTAGAAATCCAAATCTACGACCTGGAAAAACATATAAAAAAGGTTCATCGAAGGTACTGCTCATAACCACTTGATATTGTTCCTTAGAAGATGGAGTAATAACCACTAAGAGATGACGGATAGGGGAGCCGAAATAGGGAAGTGATGTATTTTAAGGAACTACGTTTGTGTGTGGGATGGGAATATAGCAAACAACAGATTAGATATCGGGATCCACTAGAAACTTCAGGAAAAAACATAAAGCTGCTTTAAGATAAAACTGCGATGTAAAACCTCACCTTTCCATTTACCCTTCGTAGGACCAGTAATAACAATTAACAAATCACCAGTGGCTATAATACCTCGCCTTTTGCCTACTGTAATACCGTACTCCATTTGGGTCTCCATTTCAGTCTGCCAGTGTTCGTTATGTCCACCTAAGGTATGCAACAATTATCAGTACTCATCAATGCACAAGTCGTAGAAGCTACTGCATTTGGTTATTTAAATTCTTGAAGCAGCTTCCGCTGAACTGACGCAATCTTTACAACTTTCCAGTTCGAATTGAAGAACAATGCGACAAAATTATAACTGCTAAAGAAAAAAGTTAATTTTCATAGCAATAAGCATAACTGGATGCAATCGTTATTAATGGTATCAGTCGGTCATTTCAACGTGGGCTTTTCCTCTAAAATTTCATGACTTGCTCTATTCTTATCGTAAGTCATTTCTGGATAATGCCATTAGATGCACGGATGCTACATAATTCAGACCAATGATGTTATCTACCACAATAATTGCAAATTTCTATTGCATTATTGATAGAATATTTCATATTTGAATATAAAAATAAGAAATAAACCTCCATAATAAAGCGGAAGTACATCACGCCATAACTGATCACGACAAAGTGCAAGAATTGGCACAGATGGTCGATAACGTGATATTAGACTTACAGATCTGAAAAAAAAAACAACTTAAGGAAATTGAAACCTGGAATGTTTCCTACATCGTCGATTAGCATGTACCTTTTTTCTAAGTGTTGAAACGTTCATTATATTCCTCAAGTATACTACAAAATGGATCATTTTATTTTATTACTGTGATTGTAAAATGTCGCAAATTCTTGTTGTTTTTTTAAAGTCTAGCTGAAATTATATCATCCGCAGTACTTTTTAGCCATGCCTATATCATGAACATTAATAATTCTTTCAAGAACGGGATGGGGGTGGAGAGAAAGGAGGGGTGGGAGGGAGGGGGATGGTGGCCCACTGAGAATGTTGCTCCGATCTAATTTTCCTTTTTTTCATCTTCTGATTGTGTTTGGACTTCTCACAGGCGCCATCCGCCCTTACCTCTGGCACTTCGTTTCACAGCTTATATCCTTGCCCTACTTCAACTCACTCATATTGCAGTTAGAAGCAAAGCCGCAGCACACAGCTGATGTGATTCGCTTCCTTCTAAAGCCATTAGTTAAGAAAGAAATGCACTTACTATCTCGCTAGAAATAGTTCCCAACTTGCATCCAAAACTATTCCCTCCGCGCGACTCTCCATTCCCGAGATATCAGTTAATAAATTTTCCGCATTTTTCCACACCGATACGCTCGTTTCGATAATGATTAAAGTAGCAACTTCATTTAGAACGTTCATTACGACTACATATCCAGTGTAAGATTAATAATCTGTTTACAATTAAATATGTATCATATTTGCCTATTTATAAGCGTCCCTTTATATACTCTTTCGAATGCAAGCTTTTCTAGAGTGCGAACATTACAACTCCCCCTCTCTCCAAAATATAAACCCCGCCTACAGCAATGCGAGAAATGAATATTCCTCGATTACATGCCCTTATTGCTATTCCTTGAATATGAAATATACGTCTAAATTGAAATCTTTGAACAACACAGTCCCCCTCCCCCCGTTCAAATATATTCATTCTGAGAAGCTACGATAAACTTTAGTGATTAAAGCGTGAAAAACTAGAGGTGCGAGAAGAAAGGGATACCTTCCAGTTGTTGTGAGGCACATAATTCCTTTAGCACCGCATGATTCGGCCGCAGATGTAGCTGCGATAGCAATTGTATGTAGCTCATCGGTGGGCAGTGGTGTAACACGCAACAATTCTTCAAAATGCTTTGCGTAGTAGAGTGCCGATTCAGCTTCCCTGCAGATCTAAAATGAAAAAAAAAATAAATGCAGTCAATCGACCGACAGAGACTTAAAAAGTGATATTATGCTAATATTTATGACAATTTGAAATTTCAAGCTCAAATTATCAAACCGGAAACTTATGAAGAATAATAAGAAAATCATTTTTTTGGACGAGGGGAGGGGGTGAATAAACAGTTCCATTTTCGAAATGATTCAGTAATAGAAAATGCAAAATATCTTATTGAGGAGATTTTGCGAAATTGATTAACGAGATAGAATAAATTTTCCCTTAGGTGATAAAGCATTCCATCATAGAACCTTAATTTCCATTTACTCGAAACGTAGCGTTCCCGAATTTCAAGAATATTCTCCTTTGTTTACTCCCGCTGAATAAGCACTAATAGTCGATGACTTAAATATGAAGCATACACAGTATTACGGATTAATTAAAGACCAACCTCTTCCTCTGTTTTCTATGTCTCACTAAATACCAACACGTCGTGCTTCTGTGAGTCGTTGCTACTGTTCACGATGTTTTCCTTTTATTCTGTATCACACCTTCTCTTCTAACAGATAAGAAAGTGCACTGGTTACAGCAAAGGTGAAATTTAAAGGATGTATTATACCTGCTATGTGGCAACAGACAAGAAATAAACAAAAAACACCCTTTGCTAAGCCCTAAACTCGCTATACATAAAGATCGATAGCAATGAGAATGAGATGAAGCAAGAAAGTAGCGAAAAAGCATACATCATCCATAATGGAAAGTGCTTCGACCGGATATTCACCTTTTGCCGTCTCTCCACTCAACATTACACAATCAACACCATTCAATACCGCACTCGCTACATCACTTCTTTAATTTATATTATTTACGATAATATTAATCATATCTTTATTAAAATTTCTTGCGTCTTTATTAAATTTGGAAATGATTAAATATAGGAAGTAATTAAATGCCCTCAGGCGATCTGTTGAAGAAATGTCGCAACTTGTTGCGCAGTTCAGTTGATGCATTCTGCTACTTAGTATTTCCTTTGATCATTTCACCGTAAGGTGTGATTCAAAAAACCTAAGGATACTGTAGCGCAGATTGCTACACACATACTGTATCGTAGACATGGGTCCGCAGTTTCAGGCACTAATCGTCTGAGTGTATCGTATATGAAAAGAAAAAGCTCGCTAAACCTGCCATACTGTCATAAATCAATAAAAGATAAGAGTGCAATGACATCATTGCAACGATATAAAACATCGTTCATGAATAATGCATGATTTCATCTATGCCATTTTCTCTGCGAAAAATACACGCCATTTTTGTGAATATGAAAAAAACTTTGCATAAAAATTGACTGCAAGCATAGATCAAAAGTCTTTGCAATTATCTGCTGAAAAGAATTCATTCCGGAAGAAATATGCAATTGTGGAATGACGTCATTTGTTGCAAACTTTTTCGTAAAACAAACTTAATTGTATGCTGACAATGTTGCATAATTTAAGAAAAAAAATCTGAAATAATTCAAGTATATTTTCGCTCCTCTCATCTCCTCTTTGTTTAAGTTTATTTCCTTCTTTAGTTACAAAAAGGCGAAAAGGGTGCATACCTTCAGCACGTGTCGGAATTGGTTTGTGCACCACTAATTTAAGCATTTGCGTAGCGCAAATCACTGGCTTGCCAGCGCCACTACATTTTGCTAATAGCATTTTCTGTGGAAGAAATAATTTCTCAGCTGGAATTTCAATACCTAAATCACCACAAGCCACCATCACACCATCTGATTCGGCGACTATGTCATCTGCGCTGAAAAAAAAGTTTTAACACTAAAAATAATCATCATATTGCAAGAAGGAACGAAATCAAGGCGGAAATGAAGGAAATCACTGAATATAATCATTACATCGCTAAAAATTTGCTTGATACTCAATTCTTGGCCACCGATGAGCAGCAGAGACGGATGAGAAACTCCTTGTGACCACCGGTCTTCAACGATCTTCACCGCGGATGAAGTAATTACTGCAAAATTAGTGACCTACCGAATCCGCAGCTTTTATGCCGCTGATAATGCTTTATAATGCTAATGACTACAACGGATGCAATAAACGGAAATGGGCGATAATTGCAATCAAAAATTTTTTGGTTATAGCGTCCAGAAAAGAATGAAAATTTATGAAAAACCAGATAGGAAGGTGATTTTCGGCTCTCTAGCTTCCATTTAGCCGTTTAGTATCTATCCTAAATTACGACGCAAAAGCCCAATACTTCATCATTCCACCCTTAACCTTCACCTAGGAGAAATAATGGGTGCAATATCTTCATTTGAATATTTTCCGTTCCACAGTACCGCTATTATTCCATCCTATCGAAATATACTTTCTTCTGAATTAACCGAAAAAACAGCGATTTGCGTTCATAGAATATTCGGTGAGCTGGTGAGCCTTCCTATGAAATCGACTGTGAATGTATGCCGAGTGGCTCGAAATATATGAGTTTTCGTATTTAGTTCAGCCTAGACAGTTGCCTGCCCAAATAATAATTAAACTTCTAATGTTTTACTGTTTACTTTACGAAAATGGCCAAGCATACGAATTCCGAATTACAAAACCCCTCTTATCTTATAAATTTTTAGCGTTTTTAAATACCAGCAATAATTCCCACAAATGATTAGTTCATTTCTA
>QEWY01002420.1:0-70422 GCA_006503575.1 Baylisascaris schroederi
GAAGACAGACGCTCAGCCCCTGAGCCAATGAGGCAGTAGCTGCAGGTTTGGAGGGACAATCCTCAGAACCAAATAACACGAAAGTATTGGAAAAGGATGTGAACTGTATGCGTCATGCTGGAATCGAACCAGCGGCCTTCTGTTCACAAGACAGACGCTCTGCCTCTGAGCTAATGAGGCAGATGCCGGAAGGTCCGGGGTAGGAAGCTCAGAGACAGAGTAATAGCATTCCGTTCGAAAACAACGTGAACAATGCACCTCATGCTGGAATCGAACCACCGGCCTTCTGTGTACAAGAGAGACGCTGTGCCTTTGACCCTATGAGGCAGGTGCTGGAAAATCGGATTCGTCCTCGCAACCGCAGTAACCCGAATGTTTCGCGAAAGAATATCAACTCTGTGCCTCATGCTGGAATGGAACCAGCGGCCTTCTGTTTACTAGACAGACGCTCTGCCTTTGAAGCAATAAGGCAGGTGAACTAGATTTACGGGGATCATCCTCACAAACACAATAACCGGAAAGTTTCTAGAAAAGAATATTAACAATGTGCCTCATCCTGGAATGGAACCAGCGGCCTTCTGTTTACAAGACAGACGCTCTGCTTCTGAGCGAATGACTGAGCTGCTGCAAGTTTGGAGGGAGGATCCTCAGAACCACAATAACACGAATGTTTTGGAAAAGGATGTGAACTCTGTGCCTCATGCTTGAATCGAACCAGCGGCCTTCTGTTTACAAGAGAGACGTTCTGCCTCTGTCTGAACCTTTGGATCAGATGCCCAAAGGCGGGGTCAGGACACTCAGAGTCAGAGTAATATCATTGTGTTTGAAAGGAACGTGAGCTATGTGCCCCATGCTGGAACCTAACCAGCGATCTTCTGTTTACCAGACAGGCGCTCTGCTTTTGACCGAATGAGTCAAATGCTGGAAAATTAGGGGCAGGATCCTCAGAGCCACAACAACCAGAATGTGTTGGAAAAGAATGTGGATTACTTGCCGCTTGCTATTATCGAATGGGCCTCATTGAGTCACGGGGATGCGTCTGTCTTGTAAGAAAAGGCCGCTGGTTGGATTCTAGCAGAAGGCACATACTTCGCATTCTTTTCCAACACATTCTCGCTGTTGTGGTTCTGAGTATCCTTTATCTGGTTTTTCGGCGTCTTCTTCATGGGTTCAAAGACGGGTCGTCTGTCTGGTCTAGTGAACGGATGGCTGCTGGTTCGGAGCACAGTATGTTCGACTGCTTCACGTTGCTTGCTGCCGGATTCACTCTTTTGCGGTTATGAGCATCTTCTGCTTGTTTGAAGTGCGTGTGCTTCATTGGCTGAGGATCAGAACATATATTTAGTAGACGTGGGGAACGTGGTTCTGTCCCGGCATGGGGCACCTAATGGATATTTTTGCAGCACCATCGTATTGTTCTGATTTTGAGCATCCTGCAGTCACGCTAGATGCGTTGGCGCCTTTTTTCTCAGCGGCAGAGGGTATACTTGGTAAGGAGAAATCTTTTCAAGCATGTCCCCATGTATTAGTTTTGTTTGAACACGATTTAAGTTACTTCGATTTTGGAAGAGTTCTTTTCGTATTCGCTTGTTGGCTCTTTGGCTGAGGAACTGAGTATTTATCTTGTGAAAATTTTTGGCTGAATTTCGTCATTCGAATTAGTTTTGTTGGCAATTTTGTTAACCAATTTATCGGTTTGGCAATGAAAATTCGCTTTCACTTTCGAAAATGTGCTTTTGCTGGTTGTCGAATATTGCTGGAATCACCCAAATTCGAGAACCTTTTACTATTTTTGTGGCGCCTCCAGGAATTTTTCATACACGAGCGCCTGTTGTGCAAGGGGCAACCTGTTGTTCTACTCCAGGGTGAGGCAGGATCGGTCCCACGAGTTGACTGGCCTCGATTTCAGAAGCCTTCCGGTTGCTTTATGCGGCGTCTCGTTGCTTCATGAATAGCGCAGCTACCTGGTACACAGAAGGCTTCTCTTTGGATTCCAATGTGATCACGGTGGTATAGCACTTTGAGTGGCAGTGTAGTGACTGCTGGGGAACTTTGTTTTTACCCGGCAGCCAATATATCTGAAGGTCGCAAAAAAATTCAACTGGCCTGTCAACTGCTTGATCGTCGCGCCTTCGACGAGTGGACGATCTCTTCCACATTTCCAATTCACTCGAACAGCCGCTGCCTTCTTGCTTCTACCAAATGTTCGTCCTTCCCCAATCTCAAACTCGGGTAGCTAAACCTCTTTCATTTTATTAGATGTAAACGGCGCAACGAACGATATAATTGCAACTGAACTGCGTAAGGGAACGAAAAATGACAACATTTCTTCAACGTAAAATAGCATAGCACATCAACATCGACAGTGCAAAATAAGTCAACTGCCACTGACTGTAAGTTCTCGTACTATAGTTGGTCTAAAATTTAAACGTTCTATCAACTTTCAACTTTCCCCTAACTTCCTGAGTCAAAACATTCCAGGAAATGCCAGAGTCTTAATTAACGTCGCAGAAACAAAATCACGATTCACAACCTCCCAGAGTACCAGGAAAACGACCAAGGTATCGCCCATCACAATTCCTTCCTAAATAATGTCACACAAAACTCACTCTTCCATTACAACAACAATAACCTACCAAGAACAAAAATGAAATAAAACACAAAGGGCCACAAAAAAAGGCCAGTTCACAACAACGCAGAGAATTTGCGCCTCACGCACTTGCGGCTGTCGCATCACCCGAAGAAACAGCTCTTTTCCAAACCCGCGGCCCTCTGCTTTTGTAGGGATCTGGGGGCTGCACTTTATCTACTGGCTAACATCACTTCTTATGGTGAATACATTTTGGGTGACAGTACGTATTCGTAATGAAAGCGGCGCAGTGTTGCTGTAGTTTAGCTAACATTATTTCTTTATGATAAATCCGTTTGAGTGACAATGCGCATTCATGGGAAAAGCGGTGCCATGTCGCAGATGTTTCCTCCTTTGTAGATGCTACTCAGCGAATGCGTTTTTTGCCCTTCGTTGTTTCGCTTGCCTTAATCAACGGAAATTCTGGCTCACGCACGTCTTCCTATTGCTCTTTCAACATTCACCTTACTAATTCTAAATCTACTATTCGATTTTGCAAAAATTTCCAATTATATTCGCGAGTAGTCGCCACAGGTAGTATGTGACGGGCTAGCCGTTAGATTTTGACTGCACAGTCTTGTCATGTATTGGCATAGACGATAAGGATGCAATGGATCCATTCCTGCCCTTAAGTCAACAACGTTCTGGCCGGGAGGACGTCCTTCATCTGACCCTTCTAAATCATGGGACCCTGTCGCTGCCGACGCCCTCAAAGAAGGGTTTTTCGACGTTCTCCTTGACGAAGAAAGTGTAAAATCTCTTCAAATGCGGTCCNACATTCCGTTCAAAAACAACGTGAACAATGTGCCTCATACTGGAATCGAACCAGCGGCCTTCTGTTTACGAGACAGACGCTCTGCCTCTGAGCCAATGAGGCGGATGCCGGAAGATCCGGGGTGGGAAGTTCACAGACAGAGTAATGGCATTCCGTTAGAAAACAATGTGAACAATGTGCCTCATGCTGGAATCGAACCAGCGGCCTTCTGTTTACAAGACAGACGCTCTGCCTCTGAGCCAATGAGGCAGATGCAGGAAGATCCCGGGTGGGAAGTTCACAGGCAGTGTACTACCATTCCGTTCGAAAACAACGTGAACAAAGTGCCTCATGCTGGAATCGAACCAGCGGCCTTCTGTTTACAAGACAGACGCTCTGCCTCTGAGAAAATGAGGCGCATGCAGGAAGATCCGGGGTGGAAATTCACAGACAGAGTAATAGCATTCCGTTACAAAGCAATGTGAACAATGTGCCTCACGCTGGGACCGAACCATCGGCCTTCCGTTTACTAGACAGACGCTCTGCTTCTGAGCGAATGACGCAGCTGGTGGAAGTTTGCACAGAGGATCCTCAGAACGACAGTAAAACGAAAGCTTTGGAAAAGGATTTGAAATGCGTGCCTCATGCTGGAATCGAACCAGGGTCCCTCTGTTTTCGAGACAGACGCTCTGCCTCCGAGCCAATGAGGCGGAATCAGGAAGATCCGGGGTGGGAAGTTCACAGAAAGAGTAATAAAATTCCGTTAGAAAACAACGTGAACAATGTCCCTCATGCTGGTATCGAACCAGTGTCCCTCTGTTTACGAGACAGACGCTCTGCGTCTGAGCCAACGGGGCAGATGATGGAAGAACCGGGGTGGTAAGCTCACAGACAGAGTAATAGCATTCCGTAAGAAAACAATGTGAAGAATGTGCATCATGCTGGAATCGAACAAGGGTCCTTCTGTTTACAAGACGGACGCTCTCACTCTGAGCTAATGAGGAAGATAAACTAGATTTACGGGCATCATCCTCACAACCACAATAACCGAAAAGTTTCTAGAAAATGATATTAAGAATGTGTCTCATGCTGGAATCGAACCACCGGAATTCTGTTTTCAAGACAGACGCTCTGCTTCTGAGCCAATGAGGCAGATGCCGGAAGTTCCGTCGTAGGAAGCTCAAAGACAGTGTAATAGCATTCCGTTCGAAAACAACGTGAACAATGTGCCTCATGCTGGAATCGTACCAGGGGCCTTCTGTTTACGAGATAGACCCTCTGCCTCTGAGGCAATGAGGCAGGTGAACTAGATTTTCGGGGATCATCCTTACAAACAGAATAACCGAAAAGTTTCGAGAAAAGAATATTAATAATGTGTCTCATCTTGGGATGGAACCAGCTGCCTTCTGTTTACTAGACAGACGCTCTACCTCTGAGCCAATGAGTCAGCTGCTGCATTTTTGCAGGGAGGATCCTCGGAACAACAATAACAGGAACTTTTGGAAAAGGATGTGAACTGTGTGCCTCATGCTGAAATCGAACCAGCGGCCTTCTGTTTACAAGACGGACGCTCACCCTCTGAGCTAATGAGGAAGATGCCGGAAGATCCGGGCTGGTAAGCTCACAGGCATAGTAATAGCATTCCATTCGAACGTAACGTGAACAATGTGCCTCAGGCTGGAATCGAACCAGCGGCTTTCTCTTTAGAAGACAGACGCTCAGCCCCTGAGCCAATGAGGCAGATGCTTGAATCGAACCAGCGGCCTTCTGTTTACAAGAGAGACGTTCTGCCTCTGTCTGAACCTTTGGATCAGATGCCCAAAGGCGGGGTCAGGACACTCAGAGTCAGAGTAATATCATTGTGTTTGAAAGGAACGTGAGCTATGTGCCCCATGCTGGAACCTAACCAGCGATCTTCTGTTTACCAGACAGGCGCTCTGCTTTTGACCGAATGAGTCAAATGCTGGAAAATTAGGGGCAGGATCCTCAGAGCCACAACAACCAGAATGTGTTGGAAAAGAATGTGGATTACTTGCCGCTTGCTATTATCGAATGGGCCTCATTGAGTCACGGGGATGCGTCTGTCTTGTAAGAAAAGGCCGCTGGTTGGATTCTAGCAGAAGGCACATACTTCGCATTCTTTTCCAACACATTCTCGCTGTTGTGGTTCTGAGTATCCTTTATCTGGTTTTTCGGCGTCTTCTTCATGGGTTCAAAGACGGGTCGTCTGTCTGGTCTAGTGAACGGATGGCTGCTGGTTCGGAGCACAGTATGTTCGACTGCTTCACGTTGCTTGCTGCCGGATTCACTCTTTTGCGGTTATGAGCATCTTCTGCTTGTTTGAAGTGCGTGTGCTTCATTGGCTGAGGATCAGAACATATATTTAGTAGACGTGGGGAACGTGGTTCTGTCCCGGCATGGGGCACCTAATGGATATTTTTGCAGCACCATCGTATTGTTCTGATTTTGAGCATCCTGCAGTCACGCTAGATGCGTTGGCGCCTTTTTTCTCAGCGGCAGAGGGTATACTTGGTAAGGAGAAATCTTTTCAAGCATGTCCCCATGTATTAGTTTTGTTTGAACACGATTTAAGTTACTTCGATTTTGGAAGAGTTCTTTTCGTATTCGCTTGTTGGCTCTTTGGCTGAGGAACTGAGTATTTATCTTGTGAAAATTTTTGGCTGAATTTCGTCATTCGAATTAGTTTTGTTGGCAATTTTGTTAACCAATTTATCGGTTTGGCAATGAAAATTCGCTTTCACTTTCGAAAATGTGCTTTTGCTGGTTGTCGAATATTGCTGGAATCACCCAAATTCGAGAACCTTTTACTATTTTTGTGGCGCCTCCAGGAATTTTTCATACACGAGCGCCTGTTGTGCAAGGGGCAACCTGTTGTTCTACTCCAGGGTGAGGCAGGATCGGTCCCACGAGTTGACTGGCCTCGATTTCAGAAGCCTTCCGGTTGCTTTATGCGGCGTCTCGTTGCTTCATGAATAGCGCAGCTACCTGGTACACAGAAGGCTTCTCTTTGGATTCCAATGTGATCACGGTGGTATAGCACTTTGAGTGGCAGTGTAGTGACTGCTGGGGAACTTTGTTTTTACCCGGCAGCCAATATATCTGAAGGTCGCAAAAAAATTCAACTGGCCTGTCAACTGCTTGATCGTCGCGCCTTCGACGAGTGGACGATCTCTTCCACATTTCCAATTCACTCGAACAGCCGCTGCCTTCTTGCTTCTACCAAATGTTCGTCCTTCCCCAATCTCAAACTCGGGTAGCTAAACCTCTTTCATTTTATTAGATGTAAACGGCGCAACGAACGATATAATTGCAACTGAACTGCGTAAGGGAACGAAAAATGACAACATTTCTTCAACGTAAAATAGCATAGCACATCAACATCGACAGTGCAAAATAAGTCAACTGCCACTGACTGTAAGTTCTCGTACTATAGTTGGTCTAAAATTTAAACGTTCTATCAACTTTCAACTTTCCCCTAACTTCCTGAGTCAAAACATTCCAGGAAATGCCAGAGTCTTAATTAACGTCGCAGAAACAAAATCACGATTCACAACCTCCCAGAGTACCAGGAAAACGACCAAGGTATCGCCCATCACAATTCCTTCCTAAATAATGTCACACAAAACTCACTCTTCCATTACAACAACAATAACCTACCAAGAACAAAAATGAAATAAAACACAAAGGGCCACAAAAAAAGGCCAGTTCACAACAACGCAGAGAATTTGCGCCTCACGCACTTGCGGCTGTCGCATCACCCGAAGAAACAGCTCTTTTCCAAACCCGCGGCCCTCTGCTTTTGTAGGGATCTGGGGGCTGCACTTTATCTACTGGCTAACATCACTTCTTATGGTGAATACATTTTGGGTGACAGTACGTATTCGTAATGAAAGCGGCGCAGTGTTGCTGTAGTTTAGCTAACATTATTTCTTTATGATAAATCAGTTTGAGTGACAATGCGCATTCATGGGAAAAGCGGTGCCATGTCGCAGATGTTTCCTCCTTTGTAGATGCTACTCAGCGAATGCGTTTTTTGCCCTTCGTTGTTTCGCTTGCCTTAATCAACGGAAATTCTGGCTCACGCACGTCTTCCTATTGCTCTTTCAACATTCACCTTACTAATTCTAAATCTACTATTCGATTTTGCAAAAATTTCCAATTATATTCGCGAGTAGTCGCCACAGGTAGTATGTGACGGGCTAGCCGTTAGATTTTGACTGCACAGTCTTGTCATGTATTGGCATAGACGATAAGGATGCAATGGATCCATTCCTGCCCTTAAGTCAACAACGTTCTGGCCGGGAGGACGTCCTTCATCTGACCCTTCTAAATCATGGGACCCTGTCGCTGCCGACGCCCTCAAAGAAGGGTTTTTCGACGTTCTCCTTGACGAAGAAAGTGTAAAATCTCTTCAAATGCGGTCCAAAGTGCTTTTTCGTGCACTCGAACCCAACAAATACTTATATACAAAACTTCAATTAACATCGCAGTCTGCACTGTTTCCAATCTTACAAACAGCGCATAGCACAGTCGTCATTTTTCTTAACTCTCCTCCAAACTTAAGCCTTGGTTGTGAGAATGAAGATAATACATGTGAAGCAGGAAGGTCAGAAAATAAGATGTGCTCTTTTTAGAACCAGTGATCCCCCCGATACCACTCGTCTTCTTCCACTTCATTCTAAACATTATTCTTTCAACCTGCGAGAGCAAAACAGCTTCATATTCATTTTGTTTTTTGTTTACAATCCTTAAATTTGTTCACAATGCAACATCAGACTAGTGATTTGTTCGTCGAAAACAGTGTTATGGGATAATATTCCTCGATTTCGCTACGGTCGCTCTGGAGGCGTTGAACTGTTGAGGAAAGATCCTATCTCTCCCTTCTGTTTGCCAGCAGGGCTCTCTGTTTCTGAGATATTGAGGCTGAAGCCCAAGAAACTCGCAGCTTTCATTATCGAAGCCGCTGCTCAATATGGATAGTGAACAGAACGAGCGTCGTTTTATCTGATAGGCAGACCATTAGCACATAAGCCAAAAGGCGCATGTCAACAAAATTCGGAAATCTCAATATCTGCTTCAATTCCTTGTTGCCAACAAAACGAAGCTGCCTCACGTTTTCATCAAACCAGCGCATTACAGTATACTACCCTCCTGCATGTGAGCCGATGAGGCCCAATTGAATAAAACTTTTCTCGTCTTTAAATGCGATCGCTGCTGGAACTTTAAGATATGATAAAAACGAGTGTGCCTCGAACAGGAATAGGAACAGTGATTCGCTGTCAAAATAGACATTAATATTGCTTCATATAGGTGTGGAAACTCGAGGGTAACCCGTAGTGGAACTGAGCCAAGGAACCTCTGTTTGATAAAAGTAGGATTCGCCACTCAGCCAAAGATCGACAGCATAACGCAACTTGCAACACTTAATATCGAGGTTACTATTGCACTGTTGAAACGTGCAAATAATCGCGTTCCGTCGTAATGGAATCGCACCGGTAGCTTCCGGTTAACGAGAAATGCGCTTTACTTCTAAAGTAGGATGCTGTGCATTACCAAAATTATCGCTAACGTCGCTGTCACTGCTGTCTTTCTGACTTATGGAGTTAACAGTGATGCCGCTCCCCTGATCACCCAGACAAGTGCAGTGTTCCTGAGCTGTGGGTCAGCATGTGACAAAGATCTTGTCACTCTCGGTTTCGCAGTCACTGCTGTGTTGTTGAGGTGTGGAGGAAATGAAGGTTTTTTGTGCTGGAATCGACCACCTGCTTTCGGTATCGCGATGCATCATACTAGAATGAAATGAGATCCCTTCTGCTTATGGACCGGGCACTATACCCCTGAAGCGAGGATGCCTCGCGATTGAAAATTGTTATCCATATGAGTTTGCACCTACCGCTGTGTTGGTGAGATATGAAGAAACGAACGATGTCTCATGCTGGAATCGATCCGCGTCTGAGTCAATGAAACATGTTTGTAACATCATAGGTGTCCCCTGTCATCCAGGTTAATATATTTAAACACTGACCTTATTCACCCAGTCGACCTGGTAGCTCATAACATAAACGCTCTAAGCTTGAATCAGCAGTCATTCTTTTCATAAAGTGGGTGCTGTGTATTTCACAACTAGCTCACGATGCCCGTAAGGACGTCAACTGCGGACTGTATCTGGGTCGTGAAAAATGCTGGTTCAGGAAAACCCAAATGGCCCTCGTGAAAAGAAAGGTGCTACTGGAACAGATTATTAAAATCCAAAGACAAATATATCTGACAGACCTAATATGCTCGCCTTCTATGTTTGTCTTTACCGTGCTCAACGAAAGAGCTAAAATTCTCAGTTTCTCCCATCGCAATACATAGATATGGAATCTGGGCGTCAAATTGTATTGCTTGAAGTGGAAAATTTTGGTAAATGCGCACCGTTATGTTGAACGCATCAAGTTTTAGAGGTCGAACCTCATCGTTTGGCTAAACAATAAAGCTTGTAGTTACATTCGGAAGCACCACAAACTTTGAAGGTGATGATTTTTAGACACACGCTACGTATCCGTAATATATTATCTAAGTGACAATGTTTAGTGTTTCTGACAAATTCCGAACTAAACTGCAATCAAATGTCCATCAAAATACAAGCCGTGATCAGTAACGAATATCAGAAAGGAAGCCGACAGATTTCACAAGCATAAAATGCGCTGAGGAAATTTGGCGGTCCCTGAAATCATGACAAAATTGGCGATAATTGAGCGTCATGCGCTTTCTGTCGAGGGGGAATTTCAGTGGCATCTAAACGGAATGTCCTACGAAACGACTGTTCAACGCAACCTTTCCTTGTACACGCCTCCTGCATCAAAATGGTTGCTAATATTCTAAGTATTAACGCCTTGCAGATTAGCAACTACTTATTCACTTCTTTACTCAAAGCCACAGAAGCAACATCATTATTTATAGATTAAACACGATCACTGAAAATATCAAGTTGGAAGGTGATCGCGTGGAGACAAGCCACCAAAGGAAAGTTCGACTGGAGCGAAACCTCTGCTTGATCTTTGAAAATTATTGGAAAGGTCCTGAAATATCCTTCCTGCTAGCTGATTAAAATAGAGAAAAGAATTTTAGTGACCGTACTCCATTAGACAGGCATCAACTATGATGTGCGCTTCGTGCAACCTTTGTAAATGAGCCTATCAGATTCAACTGCACAAGAAGACGGTGCCGATGCGGTTCCTGCTTTCAGACCTTAAAGTATCCAAAATCCGAGCAAGTGCTTTAATTATTCATGCTTTGTAAATAGACACCATACATATCGTAACTACCTTCGTGAAATTAACGAAAAAATGCATCAAATACAAAAAGATACGAGTGACTGCTTCAGATTAAACTAAATCCAGCAAGTCTTTCGGCCCAATGTCTATCAGCGCGATCTGTTCGCTTACGTTTTCGAACAGTTTGGAGAGGGATTTTGGCAAAATTCCCTTTTTCTCTACTGACATGCTTTCGTATATGTTACTGTTTGCCACTTCATGCCTTCGTTCCAGAAGAATAATGAAGCTATTAATTTCAAATAAATGCAGAAACCAAAGAGTACGGCAGCGACAACGCCCTTTTCAGTGCATTTCCATTGGAGGGTGTTGATGCGAGAGCGAAATTGCTCTGTGAGCGCGCGCGTTCATAAAACGGCGGCATCAAATCTAAAGCGATCTCTTAATCGGTTGATTGTGAATGATTGAGACATTCGCAAAATAGTGTCTTCCATCGTCACAGAACTTCAGTCCATAAGTCGATTACTTTGTTGTTTCAGGTATGAGTGAATGAATAAGTTTATTACTCGGCGAAATCCAGTTACTTACAACAAATTTTACAAAAAACTGAGGATGGGTGTTGTCAGTCGTGGAGTTGGGAACTGCTTTGCAGCCATTCAAAGGTAATCTCACCAGATGCATCTTCAAGAAATCAGACCGTCGTTTCTTCACCGATCCTTTAAAGCTCGCTTTCCCACTCCTTAAAGTACTATTGTGGTTACAATTAAGATCGAACTGTTAGGATACGTGACTGGCGAAATACGGAACAACTTATGTCACGGGTTCTTGTTACACGATCTTCTCGACGGATATCACTGCTTTAATCTGCCTTTTTTTGCAATTTTGCAGATGTTTAATAATATCCTATGTTTGTTTCGCATCATTTTTTTGTAGGCGTTTGCAAAGAAACTCTTTGGCAGCATGATGTCTAATAATATCCTATTTATGAGTATCGGTTTGTTCGGCTGTTCCAAGCCGCCAAGCAGGATAAAATTTCAGGGTGACGGAATTTGGCGGACATAATTTATGTTTGAGGATGGTCTCTACAACCTAATTTCGTCCTAGACGATCATTTGTTTCATGCAGCATAAATACTTGAAGTTATTAGTCTATTCGCAAATGCACATTTTTGCAGCCAGTTCAATTTCAGCAAACGATTTTATCGCGGGTGCTTCGTACACCAGGTCATTCGTTGAAGAAAAGCCCAAGCAGGCATTGTTCTATTGTTTTCTGCATTTTTACAAATTTGCTTTTGAAAAGCACGCTGTGTGCTTGTTAGCGTTTGTATGCACCTCTCTGTCCAGTAGGTTCTATTCGGGAACCACTAAGCCTAAGGCTACGAAATTTGGCGTGTTCTTGGCATTTAAAAAAACTTAAATTTTAAATTATTATATCAGCTTCGAGAGGGTTTGTAGAAACTCAAACCTATAAAAAATGCTGCAGGCATTTTGCGAAGTCTCGTATACGTCGGCCGACCCTACCCCCCTCCCCCCGCCCCTCAAAAAAAATGAATTTTTGGTACAGCATTTGCACGAAAAATCAGACCTTATGCAATTTAGACGCATTATCGTGCATGTTTGTGAAATTAGTTCGTTCGGTGAGTGGAACTGCGAAGACTTATGCTATGGCAGCTCCTGTAGCGCACTTTTCCATCTGCAAGAACATTGGTCCAGCCACTCATGCAATCTCCTGGCGATCGTGTCATCAATATCGAAAATCTGCGACATCTTGGTGATAATGGGCAAATTTTGGGAATTATTTCCAACTTTTAAACTGAGCCTTTGAAATTCTATGGATCCACATTTCTTAGTTTGCTGTCACCAAGGTACCAAACATCCATGGACTGAGACGCTCACAGATATGAATGTGCACGCAGACCGATGCACACTGTTGTGGGAAACGATCACGCAGCAGCTTTTCTGTCGCATATAGCTCAGTGATACTTGCTTTTTTCTGCTCCATTATATTGCGCACTTTTCTCTTCTTCTCATGCTGACAAAGCCATTTCATGTTGGTGACGTTTCTTCGACAGTTTTTCATGAAGTTTAATTCTGTTGAGTTTAGTTACTTCTGTTCGTGAATAAAATGACTGCTCTTCTCAGCGTTTTTAGAGTGCATAGGATATATGCGTTCACACAAGTTACTTATCAACATCGAATTGCTATAGAAAGCATACCTTCGCACACAGACGCGACCATATACGCAGGAGGTCTTGCATTATATAGCCTCAGTGCGTCTTCATATTTTAGCAGACCAGCTTCTGTATTAATGGCATCCGGCGAAAGAGAGCACTCTGCAAGTGAAAAAAAAAAAGAAGTGAATTTTCCGTTTAACAACTTGGAATCGTCCTAATAAAATTATCATTCGCAATTTCGTGCAAGAATCAACTGTAAAAGAATTGGCGACGGAAAATTTTTCTATGGGATCCAATCCTAGGAAAGCAATGTTAATAACTTCATAGTGTATTAATGGCGCAGGGACTACTACGATATGATGAAAAGAGGATAATAATGAATTATCTTTCGACTTGAAGGTAAGCATCGGTTTGAAACTACTCGCAGAATCCATGAAGACCTAGCTATATGTCTGTCCGCATCGCATCAGAAGCTAGCTCATTCATGAGCATAGTCATCAAAAACGTCTAAAAAACTTAGAGAATTGATCAACATCCGAGAGACATTTTGTTTCATTGTTCTAATTCAAATTGCTTGCTATGTAGATGTGACATAAGGTTTTTTCAATAAGTTGTGATGGTAAACGCTCAACTTAATCGTAAGTTTATTTTATCGATTGTCAAGTAGCGCTAGAGCAGAACATATTGGATAGCGAATGATACATAAAGCACTGCGAGAAGACATCGAAGATTAAGCTACTGTGATTCATGCTATAAAAATAAATTTCATGGCGTCATTCGTCCTTGCTTTGTAAGTGGCCGAGGTGGTTTTAAAAAAGAAGGTCCTCAAGAGACTCAATTTTTGTGGTGATAAAAGGTCATATCAACTGTTTATCTTTTAGCCCTATCGCCTTTTCACATCTTCACACTCTCTGATCGCTAAACTATCGGTAGATGAATAAAGTGATGTTGGGCCGGAAATGCAGAAGATGTGGAGAGGCAAGTTATCCCAGGTTCATTACGAATGCTAAAACAAATCCTGAATACTCGCGAATTTAGGTGTTTCGACATGACCCGCTTGAACAGTTCAACGAAGCATGAAAAAGAATGGGGTATTGGTGAGATGTTGTCGAAAAGACTGACCTGACAACTCTGTGCTGGCTCTTCTTAAACGGACAGATGCAAAAATATAACAAAGGCAAATTTTGCTCATTCGTCAGCTTTCAAAAAGTCCGAGCAAGTTGGTCGGACTGGTCTAGGCTTCCACTGTTTGCACATCTAGCCGTCCAACATGTATACGGATCGGATGCCTATCGCGTGCAATGATGGTGTTGATTCAATAGAGTGATGCGCACATTTCGATCACTGATAACTCTGGCTAGACCTGTTTCGAAAGCAACGATGATTGTGATTATTGTTTATTACAGAGCCCACTTTAATGCCGCTTATAT
The DNA here is from genome assembly GCA_006503575.1 of Baylisascaris schroederi. Lineage (NCBI taxonomy): Eukaryota > Metazoa > Nematoda > Chromadorea > Rhabditida > Ascarididae > Baylisascaris > Baylisascaris schroederi. Next base: position 14,264 of record QEWY01002420.1, read on the forward strand.
TTCAAGCCAGTCACGCACCAATTGCTGAAACTCGAACTCAACAGCTCCAGTTTCACGATCAAATGGCCTAACGATCGAGTCATTGCACATCCCCTAAGTGCGGCTTCTTTGGCTGATGTTGTCCCGTCCGTTTGACTGTGCACATAGCGCAATAGCCCTGACGAGCAGATTACGCATTACTTACAACAGATCTATACGATATTCGTATTGCAAGATTCAATGGAACGCAAATAACCAAGAGATTGCAACAGAGCACGTTCGCAACACCTTGGTCGATTGAAGCATCTGTCCCGTAAGAGGGAGGTCGCGACTTTGATTTCCTATCGCGGACATATTTTCAATCCAGGTGCGCGTGATCATTTTTCAGAGATTATTTATGAGCTGTTGTGGGTATTCTCTCAAGAATGAATGAGTTTAAATTGATACAATCACCTATTTACATTTATCGTGCAAAAAAACGATTCCATTTTTATACGTGATTGCACTAATGACTTGCCATCTGCGCTTCGAAAAGGAAGTCCATTACAGACGAAACATAAACGATAAAAACAATAAAATAGAACGATAACGGCAAAAGACGGCGACATATAAATAAAAATATCCGACACCATTTCTATTTCGATAAAGTGACGTTTGCAATAAACTCAGCAAATACTTCAACTTGTTGAACTATACCACTATTAGTGCTTGTTTGCCCAATTGGAGCTAGAAGATTGCATACGCTTTACAACACTGATAGAGAGCTAAGGAGCAAATTGCAATGCCAAACCTGAAAGAAGTGAGTGTTACTTATATAGAGCATCATAAATACCCTCTGTTTCCTAGAGCATTATAAAAACCCTCTGTTTCTCTTCGTCAATGCAAAAACACCACCAAAGTACCTTTTTCATATATGTTATACCTGAATCCTATGAAGCATTACGACTGGTGATTTTGAAGTTGATAGTTTGAACGTAACTGCAAAGTCCTCATCTTCATGCCACCTCTCATCCCCCCGCCCCCAACCTACCATCGCCACAGTGACGATCTTCGCCTCCGGAGAATAACAGATGATAAGGGTAGAGGTCAAAGAAATTCTAATTCCCTGATTAACGTCCAGAATTCGAAATGTTCGATGGCCTTGAAGGGTTGAAAATGGTCAGTAAAAATCTCTCATCTAAGCATCTTTCCAGTGCTAATGACGAATCATGCCTTGCGTCACACAGCTATACGGGTTTTGCAGTCATCGGGTTTTCGGAATTTCCAGCATCACAAATATTATGGCTAGCCAGCATATTCGCCGCAAGTGAAAAAAAAAAAAACAGTACGCATTCGACAGGCACCAAATAGGTCACAAAGTACATATCGGTGCAGGCGAATGCTATCGCACTGTTGTGGCTCTCTAACCACAGTCTAATCCTTTATGAGTAAGTGTTATCTGTTATCAATGCGAGAGTTTCCTCATTACCAATCGACATTTCTGTTACGATTATTGAGTTCTTTCTTCTATAGGAAACGATCAATATTTGCTGCCTATCGATAGACACAAATATTTGCTCTCGCGAAACATCTGAATTCATTTTTTATATCAATGATTGGAAGTCAGCTGCATTAGCATTTTACAGTCCTGACGTAATAAGCTGTATCTTCGAATAGCTGACCACTTCTGTTGACCTCTTGAAAGGGAGAATTCGGGAAAAATAAGAGAACAGTTTGTGCGTTAAAAAATGAATATCAAGCAGTTCCAGGCTGCTTAAAAATGAAAAGAAAGTGCTCGAAGAGGTTGGCCAAAATGCTTGCACATTAATCCATATATAAAGCAAGGAGTTATATGCGTAGACAACTGCGACTGTTGATCTATAGGCGCTTGCTGCTCGAGTGATTTGGTGAATGAAATCCTTGCAGTAAACAATAATGCGAACGATCTATAAATTAACTTTTATTTCTAAGCAGTGACAACACAAACATAGGCTAAAGAGGCTTTTGCATTGGAAAGTTTTCAAAATATCGACAAAAATCTTTTGACTCCTTTCCATGTGACTATTATCGAACACCAAATGAAATAATCCAGATGTGAGCAAAGAGATAATAGTCTACTAGAAGCGGAAATAATAAAGCAAACCAACTCTTATTGAAGCATCATAAGGAAATGCAACTTTACACTTATGCTCACTAAAGAAATCTCGTCTTATCAGTAGATAATATCAGTCATGATTTCTTCCCTAATTATTAGCGTATAAGGAAAGAGCACTATGTGGTCTGATCGTACGAGCCGTTCATACCAATAAGACATAACGCATACATGATCACTTAGCTTGTACAAGGAAGCAATTAAAAAACTTCAATAACCTAAGCAGTATGTGAACATCATAGAAAGAGTGATGACGATAGCCGAACGATTCAGTATGCAGGAATCGAGAAGGGTTTAGTGACCGTCACAGTTTGGTCGTCTTTCCACTCTTCCCTATGCGATAAGCATACCGCTCGACCGCTCAACCCCCCTATTGATTGCGAATTACGGCTTGCTGCGCTTTTTAGATAAGCCTGTTCACACACATGCTCCCCAAGCATTCGTGGTGAACAGTTTCTTGTTTGAATATGTGTAAAGTAGAGCAGTCAGCTGTAGATCAAGCGGGAATAGTGAGCGGTACAAGGTAAGTCAAAGAAGGTCAAGAGCATAGCAGGTCAAATAACTAACCAGCATCTGTCGTAAGGCTAGGATGAAGCAGAACAGGTGGGGGGTTAAAAGGTGTTGACGTGCCCATGTTTTCATTCCAGTTTCTAGACTTGTATAAGGGCTAAATTGGCATACGGGTGGCCGTTGAAATGTGAGAGGTGACAGCGGGGCGTAGAGTTCGACTGGGGGATCGTGCCGGCGATTCAAGCTATCCTAGTGTTCCTTCTTGTTTGTCACCCTACTGTGCAAGCGTGAAAAACTGTTCATCCTAAGACCTGTGTCGTCTCGCAGTTTATGCGATAGAGGGTGCAGATCCTCAGGGAGACTGGGACTACGGACTACTAGACTGGCCAAGGGAGCTGGCCGTTACAAATGAGCATGTGATTGGCCACTTACTTGCAGCACAATGTTTTATCCGCAGACGAAGTTTTTTGTTTTAAGGCAGAAAACTCACATCAAACAAATGGCACAAACTATACTCCGCTTTTTTGCGGAACTAAGCCACGCGAAGAGGTTAGCATTGTTTGACTCGTACAATAGAAATACCGCAAAACTCAACTGGTACAACTGATTTGGTCTCTCTGCTTCGCGCGTTACCTTATGATCATGCAGATGCCCAGGCGACTCACGTATAGAATGCTGATCATTATATTTCATCATCATTGGTTGGGTCAACCGGCGGACGGAAATTTAACCAGTCCAACCCTCTGAACTTTACAAAGTGCTTATATAAAAACATTAGCCTCTCATTTGAAATCTTTTTTCTAAGTAAAGAAGCTGTGTATTTCGACTTTCATTTGGATGTCAAGAAAGAGCCTAAATGAAGAGCATGAATGAATGATATATCACCAAAATAACAGTGTTTTAAGAAATTGGTCAGCAGGATTGAAGAGGAATAATGTCAGGAGAGATCTATTTAATAAAACTATTTCGACATTTTCATGTTCAGATGCCATCAGATGAGAAAAACACAGACAAAAATGTTTTATGGTTAATAGTTAACAGTCATATTGCGATTTCGAGGAATTCTCATCTTTAATCTCCGACAAACTCTTTAGAAATTTGGTCATCATCCTATTTAGCACAAAGCGTGTTTGGAAATCAGCAAAGCTAATTGTCTTTGTTACTGACCACTGTTCATCATCAAGCGAACGTTAGTTTCCTGGCCGCCAGTCTCGATCGCTATGCTATTCATCAGTTTGGAGCGAAGGCTTCAATGTCTACCAGCTACAGGTAGTTGTCGAGCTCAACTAAAACGGCAACCTCTTACTGTGCTTTGCGTAGAGGAGATTCTTTCTTCTAGCGGGAAGAGAAAGTCAAGGTGTTTAATAATCACAGTGATTCACTTCCATTTCGTGGGCAAATAAAAGCCAATAAAAAGTTTTTGTTTATGATAGCAGAAATTTTCAGAAGCAGTATTCCTGTTATCTTCTAAAAGAAATACACTTGGTGCAACGTGAAAAAATGACCAGATCCTTGAAAATGACCATTCCAGCGAACTTAACTGCTGCTTCTTTCGCTGCCAGCTTTCAAATCAGCGCAATTGCTATATACGTATCCGTTAAGTTGGCCGACGAGGGGAGAAAAGAACAGTTGAGCCTGTTCGACCGGTCGAATCTTAAGGAACGATAAAATCGGCGTGTTTCTTAGAATATCCTCCTGCCAACAGTGGGGCAGAATGATCAGGAACATCTGTTGACAACTATTAAATTCGGGCCAGTACACTGAATCAATATGGAAACAACGAATGATGATTACGCCTGGACTGCTTGCAAGTGGCAGTTGATCGTCAACGATCGATTGATCGATCGATCTTTGTTAAACAATTGCTCATTGACTTTGTAGTTTGCTGTTAACGTCGTATAAACTTAGAAGTTTACCACTCAATAATGCATCCGATGCTTTATTCAAGCTCTTTATTAATCTGCCTGTTTGAATTTCTGATTTGGCAGCAGATTCTTATCTGAATGGAAGAAATTTATTACAAGAAAAAGATGAAAAGTTTATAGTTAAGGATGCAGCATATTAAGAGTTAGAGAGTTTTTCCAAAGAAATGCTGCAAATGTGCCACAAGCAAAATAATTGTATTTTTTCGTGTCTTTATCATATTTTTCTTAGTAGATTTCCTAGCAGATTTTTCCTAGTTTCTTAGATTTGTGACTCCTTACCACCATTCACAAGTGAACAGCATTGTGATGATGTTCTAAAGAAAATGCATCGGTGTCACAAACCCTTCCAAGACACTCATTGTCAGCCAAACTTCTTTTTTTTTTTTAATTTTATAGCGATGACCAATTTTTCAGGGGTGTTTATCTTCACACACCTATTACTGTAGCAGAATCGTCCGTCATTTGAAATCAATAGTTCACATAAGTATCGTTCTTTATACAATTAGTGAACAAGGTTTTGCGTGGCCAGAAGATATAAAATTTGATATTGTCAACTTAACCTTCACAACTGCCTATCGATCACTTTACTGCATTTCGGTGTAAGATGGTACCAAATGACATCATCAAAACTACCTCCCAGTGTATCTAAATTAAAAAAGTGGAGAGAATTTAGTAAACGTAGTTGTAAGTCGGCTACTCATAATGCAGTGACTACAAGGAAGCAGAGAAGAATGCTGGAGAAGCCAACTTAGTATGCACTTTTCGCATTCCGTCCACCTGACCAACCACTTTCATTAGTTATTAACAAAGAATAAAACCTGTCGAATTTTGCTTCGCATTTAACTGATATAACTGCAAATCTTCTGCAAAAAGTTGCTAATTTTTTGACCTGGTCGACAGAGGTTGAAATCCATACTAGATAGAGTGCAATACTTTGGTATTTCTAAATGCCTATATCTCAGTTTTTAAGTTGATGGGCCAATTTAGAAGGTAATTTGGATGGTCTGCAGAATGTGGTTTACACAAGGTGCAATTGATTTCCTGATCTATACTTCAATGGTTGTGAGCGCATGTACATGCACAGACATGAAATTTACAAAAGTGCATAATGAGTCTTTTCGCCTTTGTCGCCTCTTCTTCTTAAGATTCATTTACATCCAATACAATAAGGACATTAAAAGATTTTATACTCAACAATAAGTGGACTTTTTCTGAGTTACTACTCAATCCTCTAGCTCGATAAGAAAGCGAATTTCCTCGGAATAAATGAAACGTAGAGTATGAAAAAGTGAATGAGGTTTTGCAGAAAATATTGCCATATTCTGATGCATTTTGCTCTACGATCGTTCCCCTTCGTAAACGATACTGTTTCATTTCAATACTACATCCATTTCAAAATAAAATGACTTCAACATGAATAACCAGCCATTCATATTCTTATTGCATCAAATGCACATAGACATATCACGCAACAAGTTGCGAGCTAAGAAGCTTTCTTCCGAAACTTTTCTTCATGAACGCAAGAAATTTCTGAAAGTTCACGCAACAAAGCAATACAAACAATACAAAAGAAAAAATCACAAAACAAAATGATCTCAAGAAATTTTGACTTTAAATGAACGCACTTTCGACAGCGACCGTGAAACTTCACAGCTCTAATGACATTTTCCTCAGTTTGCTCGGCAACATAGCATAATATTCATTGAATGATTCAGCATACAGAACCGAGCACTTTATGATCAACTTGTTTTACTGAACGTAAACTATATATATATATATATATATATATATATAATATATATATATGATAACGTCGTTTCATGAACAGTGTAATATTTGGAACCCTTCTCATATTTAAAGAAACTGTAAACGCTGTGGTGATGTAACTTTGAAATAAATAGACTGTTGTCAATGAACAGCTTGCATTCTCTGTTGATCCTGATCGTAAGGGAGCAAAAATTGATAACATATTGGAAAAAACCAGTCGATTCCTGTCTTTCCTCCATCCCAGCATCTAAAATTTTGTTTGCTAACGCTTTGCAACGATCAATCTCATTCAACGGTTGCATGGAATGGAAGAAACATTGAAGGGGCTAGCTATCAATATTTTCTTGCTAACATTTCAACCCTCTTATTTATGTTTTTTTTCGGATTTTTGATCTCGTTTACGCTATTGAACGAGCAATAAAATTCTGTCCTTTTATTTGTCTGCCTATCCAGTTAAATGCCGTTAACTTAGATAATCAAAAAAAACATTACCTCACTGTAAATATGCTAAAAATGATCACGACAGCTGAGTCGTTAGTCGATTTTGGACCGTTCATTTCGTAAAAGATATTTTGAAGCGAACCCATCAACATAGTATAGAATTTTATTCAAATAAGCAAGCTACTATACATTACGCTCTTCAGAAAGCTGCTCCACTGATAATACAATTTGAGCATTGGTGTGATGCCGAGATTCATCTGATGAGGGTGCGTGAGATCTGAAAAAAAAGTGCGAGATAATGGCAGTTTTACACGATCTTTTTCTTTAAATTGCACATAAGCATATCACCTCATTTCAAAAAAAAAAAAAGTTTCGCTGCTTCACTTCACACTAACTCATCGATGGCATATGATGCGCTATTCCACAAACTTTCTTGAATTTGTATCATACGCATCCAGAATCATCCATATGCTAAAATGTTTTCATGGAATTTCCGCCTATCTAACCTCCATAAGCATTCTGTTAACGCAACAACCAACAGAATTGTGAAGATTCTGAAAATGCGAAATCTCGCTGGCATAGAATGGCCGTAGAAACAAAAGAGGGTGATGGAGCTGAGAAAGCTCTTCAGTAGAACAAATACGCATTGTGCTCAAATATGACAACAATGGACAGAAACTTTCATGCATTTTGTGTCATGCCACTGCATATAACACAACCTTTGTAGCTACTGCAGTCGAAACAGATATTTAATGCAAAACGCTCAGGCGTCTTATCACCTAACACTCCTCTTGCTAGTGACAACTGCATTAAATTATTGTCAAAACGGAATATGTAATTAAACCGTTATTGCTTTTCGCACATAAGACTCTCCAATGAATGCGTTCTTAACAATTATGGCGCAATAGCACATCCTGTCTATCTCAGCTGGCGCCAATCGCAGTATTTTTTCAAGGTCGTCGCAGTTTTTTATTCAAGTCAGCGATCGCGCCCGCTAGAACTGAAAATCTCCAACTGTCTTTCGAAGAGAACTGGGACAGATATATGCTGCGCTCTTGGACAGATACCCGAAATAATCAAAGTGCCCGTATAATCGTCAGAGGGTGCCCGATTCTGCTACGTCTGAGTCTCGCTAAATCAGAGTCGCAGGCTACTCCTCCGTCTCTAGCGCCAAATGCGCATTCAAAAGTTCCTCCTTGAGATATTTGCTTCAAAATTTGCATTATGAGTGTGATTTCGATAGTTAGAGGCTGTTTTACCACGTAGCAGCTCGAACACGCTACCGGTTATTGAAAAAAAAGATGTGACTTCATGAATTTCCAGCTCATTTACTTTAAACCATCGAATAAAGAAAGCATGGAAGCTCACGTGTCAGGAAGTGAATGTGTTCTTCGAAGATAACGACTACTCTGAGGTTCCTCTTGTCTTGTACCCGATACTGCGGGGGTATTATGTTCATATGTTGGAGGTACTTGATCTGAAACAATATTCTACTCAAAACAAAAAAGTCTTATCATCACGTACACTTCAGCTTTCCACTTCCCAGCATTCTCTTCCTCTTCTCTTGGCAAAGAAAGTCGCGAGCCGCACCAAGAATAGTGTGAAAGAGAAAGAGGTAGAAAATTAAACATGAAGAGAGCAAATAAGAGTAGGAAATTGCCAAAGCAAGAGAAAGCATCCTGTTAGTGTAAGGAAAACTGAGCCCTTTCAAAATTTTTTTGGTGCGGTTTCTTTCCAACAACGAAACGTTTTCAATCAAGGATGTATTGCCTATCATTACTGATTATCTTCCTCCAAACTATGGTCGAGAGTGACTTATTGCCCGCAAAAGGTGCAACAACTACAAGAAGAGAACCTCCAATTCCGCTGAAGTCTTCGTGATCGTATAATCCTTTTTTTCTACTCAAAGGATGTATTGCCTATCATTACTGATTATCTTCCTCCAAACTATGGTCGAGAGTGACTTATTGCCCGCAAAAGGTGCAACAACTACAAGAAGAGAACCTCCAATTCCGCTGAAGTCTTCGTGATCGTATAATCCTTTTTTTCTACTCAATGCTAAGAAACTTGAAAAGTCTGAAGTTGGTGAAGCAATTTCAGATTGTGGACTAGTTTTCCGCCCTAAGTTTGATAGGGTAAACGTGATTTCTTCAACGACACGATTCGTCACATCGCCACATAGTAGGACTTTGTTTATTCTGTGAGTTTCTGAGCGAACAAATACATTCATCGATAGCAGACTATTGCTCTAAGAGCTTGAATGCTACGGCGCAGCTCACAATGTTCAAACTGGAAATCAGACATCGAGATCTCCCTTTTGAAGTACGCAATCTTTTTTAGCTAGAATTGTAACTGTTGCTTGGCGTCTACCTACCACTGCCTCTTGATAATGCTGACGAAGGCAAATCACTTATCGTTCGCCTGCCTTCAAGCCACATAAAATAACTCCTACATAAAATCATTTACTGACAGCTACGACAACTATTTTTGATATTGGCTCGACTAAGAAGAATCCTGTGGACAAATTTAAGATGAAAGTTTTCAGCTCTCGCAGCCCACGAACAGCGCTCGTGCTGCAACTGCTTTGAGAATCAGTGAGTGATATCGCCTGATGAGATGCCACAGCTTGTCCAGAATGGCGTCTTAAAGTTGCCATCAGTGAGGCCAATCGGCGCACCCCAATTCCCTAAACGCATGCGGGAGAACCGAGGGTAGCATGTGGATTCATTTAAGGCATTCTTGCCGAATGCGTGATAAAAGTTACAATCAGCTACTACAGCAATAAATTGCGATCTGTTACCACTATTACTACTACTACTACTGCAGCATGTCCAAATGCAAAGCCGAAAGAAAAGCATAATGGATTTAAGTTGGAAATCAATTCTTTAAACACGTAGGCGAGCTGAACATATCAGATGATGCAAGGATATGAATGCCCGTGCACGCTGAAAATGGAAGATGAAATTTACTCTAAGGTGATTTGTGGAAAAAATCTCTTTCCAGTAGATGGCTAGGGATGAGGAAGGCATGTGCGGATGCAGCGGAAATTAGAGGGAGCTCAACTATGCATTAAACATGCGATTAAATGAAAAGTAGCGTTGCTATTCTTTTTGCTTCTTCCTGTACAGCAAGGAGAGAAGCGTCCTACAGAAGCAAGCACAATATGCGCTTTTGCAATTCTGCTCCCCGGATCAGTCACCTTCATGAATTGCCAACAAATAATAAAATGTGAGCAATAACGCATTCATAGTTTTACTGACCCAACCTCTCGGACAAATCGTCAGAAGATTTATATTTTTGACACTTCAACCATTGTAAAAAAGACCCACTTATTACAAAGTCGTTCAAATTTTAGGCACTTTAAAGAAGTAAAGGCCTTTTAGAAATTAGCTGATCAACCGGAATGTTGGCATAGGAGACTATCTTATGGAATGCATCACCCATACCTACACAGACAGATACACTTACAAAAACAAAGAAACGACAAGGCCCTAGCAGGATTCGCACATTCGAATTTCCCAAACGCTGCTTACAAACTAGAAGATGAGCTTGGAATTTCAAACAAAAATTTCTCTATCGTTTAAGCTTAACAATTCACATCTGATGAGATATGGTAGGCTTATATTCAGAGTCATTTGAGGAAGGTTATTTGAATTTCCGCAATAGCGTAGTTGAAAATGGTGCAATTAACAAATGATTGGCTACTATTAGTCCAGTCTAAAGAATGAAACTCAGACCTTTCTGAATGCTTCGTGATGGTAGATGGAATCAAGCGAGGAGAAAATGTGCAATCACTCAAGTCATTTAACGGTTTAATTGCTAAAGTTTGAGCGCTGAGGTGATGATTTACTTAATCGGAATGTCAGCACGACAAATAAAACTATAATATTATTGCTGCCGCTCGATCACAATACCATAGCAACACTACTTTACCAACACGCCACTCAAATCTATAACTGCATCAACAGAAAATGTGAAATATCGGTATTACAAGTTATCAGTGCAACAACAACCTTACCGACTACCGACATATAAATGAGAACATTCTTTTACTGGTGTTACTACTATTGCTCCGGAAATATATTTTCTATGAAATATGTCGAACGCAAAGAATGCTAAACATTTTTGAACAATTGAATTCAATCGACACAGAACAGCGATTACCTTCTTGGCGTGTTCTAGGAGTATAAGCCGGTGGTGCAGTGTCCTTTAACTTTATCGCATCTTCATATTTTGGTGGTTCATCTCCAGTCCGATGACGAACAGCGACTGCGTGACGATACATGTAAGAAATGCTGATGCAGGCATTTCGTTTCCTGATACAGTCGATAGTCTTCCTAGTGCGCAGTATCAGGAAGACTGTAGACGACAGCATCCGGAATTCAACTAAACTGAATCTTCGCTGTAAGAAATGACCACGCGGCGACTCCTCTTTTGCATTTAGCTCAGTGATACGTATTTTTCTCTGCTCCATTATATTGCGCACACTTCTCCGCTTCTCACGCAGATAAACCCATTTCAAATCGTTTGCGTTGCAGATAATTCTTCGGCAGCATTGCGCGATTTCCAGGTCCTTCAGTTCTTCATCATGTTCATTCCGTCAGTAAAATAGCAACGGGTTTCATCGTCCTCGCAATGCTTACGAAAGCAGTTCAACAGTCTTGATTCACATAAATAAGGAACGGAGTCTCTCTGGTACTGGCATAAAGCACTGAGACAGGAGAATAAATCTCTGTTCGTAATTATTCGATAGTTATCAACAACAACGTCAAAAAATCATTGCTGATAAAAGGAGTGTGCACCTTACAAGAGATGAATATCTCTTCATCAATCAATGTGCAAATCTTCTAAAAGTCGCTGTGACAAATTTTGTATCTTCTATAGCAAGAGTTGGATGCTAAGTTTCAAAGCAAAGAAATTCAAAATACAGCACGAATGAAATAAACTTAAAACCACCGAGGAACTGACTTCACTGTTTGTCATGAAATTCAATTGAGCAGTCATAAACGGTTCCAGTCATGAAAGTTATTAAGTATTACAATTCACGTCATGAAGAAAAACAGAAAAGTTCTAGACAACATTTTAGCTCAGCGTGATCGCAGAATGCATGCCCAAGAAAGAGGCTCGTTCCTCGAAATTGGTTGAACTCAGATGCGCTTGTTAAACAGTAAATTAATTACCTATGCAGAAAACTAAAACGTGCGAGAAAACAATTCGGCTTTTCCCCCTTACGAAATAACTCTCCGAACAATGCCTTCAAATGCTCCTTCAAAAAAGGTTGAATTTATAGGCTGATAACTTTGAACAAGCATATCTGTTGTCTAATAGATACGTTCGGCACTACTTTTGAGACTGGTTCATTTCGACGCTTTTTTGTTGTAAGTAAATAGCGGTGGATAATATTGCAAATTTAAAAATGGTATATCTTAGCCGCTTTCTTCAAAGACAAAATATAGGAAGCGTACCGGAGATGAGATGAATTGGAGGCAACTGCGCAGTCGGCTGCACACGCGCATTTGTGGCGATTGAGCGTGAACGGCGCCGCCTTTGGTTTCTTTCTGAAGCATTTATACATTCATCCGTCACGGAAATCATCAAATATCTAAGCACCCTTCACTAGACGATAGAAGCCTATTTTAAAATTACATAATTCTATAAAATTATTATGTCGAACTGCGTTTTTCCAAACCTTCACATACTTCACCAGGGTACTCTGAAGTAGATTCGCATTTACTTTATGAAAAAACCGTAAAACTGAAGATATTGAAGCAATTCGTGTATGAGGTGATGATTCGAAATTTTAGAAAAGTTTCAATGATTTGTTCCTCGATGATGAGAACAGCATCAAAAATTTCACACATCATCTTTTTCAAAATAATGAAATATTCGTTTGAAGGCGTCTATTTCGGGAAATAGCATGAAGACCAATTCATATTGATAAACAACCCTTTCAGAGCATAGAATCTTTAGATCTCTCTTTGGCTAATAAAGCTATTAATAATTCTATGACCCGAACAGAATTTAACGATGTCTTTTTTATTAGCCAAAGGCGTAATTTCGCTAATAAAAAAGTAAACAGGTTGGAAAAGATGTAATAAACGTACCACGCTCACCGCCAGCAATTCTGAAATTTTAAATTCACCGCTTTTAACACAAAAGTTTCTATCTCACAGCATATGGCTTTTCAATGCGTGAGGGAAGTGAAGGAAATTCGAGTCATAGACCAGAATACCCTCTTTCTCTCCTGTCAAATTTCAGGACCTCTAGACCCTCTTTTTCTCCGTCCAGTCTCAGATAAACGAAGAAAAAATTTACACTTTCCAAACGACCGCAATTTGCAATCTTGGCGTAGTATAGCAAAAACGCAGCTGTGACGCACTTACTAAGCGAAATGCAGTTCTGACTTTTTCGGCTTTCTCGATTACAGCGAAATTTGGTTCTTGCTGAATGAATTCAATAGGTGACCAATCGGAACTTTTTAAATACATTCGGCTCTAACCGTCTTTCAGCTACGAGCTAATGCCTTCGGTTGGTTATCAATCGAGCGATTTTTTGAATAGTTATATGCGCGAAGCTCTCTTTTGAGTCTATTTCTTGGTTCCTAACACCACTGCTTTATGCCATACATCTTCATACAGCAGTAAATATGAATGGGAAATAAAAGCCGTTCGATTCACAATTGAAAATAAACGAGCAAACCTCTTCGTCGTCCATCCCTTTGGGGGACAATAACTGTCTGCGTGATGAATTCTCCATCAGCATGAGCATGTGTCGAAATACACGGTCGTGCAAGAAAACGACAAAAGCAAAAGAAAAATAATGCAATAAGACACAGCGGTGAAATATATGTAAAAACATCAGTCATAATAAGTGGTCCATCGGTCATTTTCTCAACAATTTCGGTTGAGAAACAACTTTTACACGAATTACTTGCAGAATTTTTGCAGCAATAATACAGTCAACAGATAATTAGTGAATAATAGGTAGAAAATATGAGCAACAATGAGATGTAATCTCAAAATGCATGAAGAGCGAGAGGACTCATTTTACATTGCAGCTTTACCATCGTTCATTCACCCCTGAAACGATTAATGGCTTCTTTAAGCTCAGCGAATAAAATTGTTGATAGGAGACCTCAAAAGATGAACACTGACAAAGTACATGTTTTGTCATTAAGTACATATATGAACATGACCCTATAAAGATATGAGGCACAAAACCATATATAATATGCATATGCCACACAAACAACGCACGAAATCAATGGGTGAAGATGAACGCCGAACAACTGATGCTGCTGCCCTTACGAGTATCAACAATGCTATGATGCGTCCGGGACTAATGAAAGAGATTTTTAGAAAGTTTTTTATACGCAAATATCTTGAAATGCTATAATCATTAGGCGACATTTTTGCATGAGAGATTTTCATAGGGAATAAGGGATGAAAACAACTTTCACTGCATATGATATTCAATACTGTCATCTCTAGTGCTTCCTGAAATATGGTTAATTTTGTCACGTAAACCTACTCGAAAATTAATGCACGCGCAGTATGAAAACATTTTATAGCCAGCCATCTCAACGGTTATATTGAATTCCACTGAAATGATTTTAACGTTTCCCAAACGTTACAAAGCAAACTTGTGCTTTTTTCGTGTGCATTGCCCCCTAGAAGAATGATTCAATTCACTTCATGATATATTATAAAAACCATATAATTCACTTCATTAAGCGGGGAAATGCGCTCATTATAGAAATCTTAAAAATGGTAATTCATTGTTGCAAAAAACAGTATATAAAAGCAATCGACATTTTTCAGTTACTAACCATCGCACAGCCCTTTCAACTACAAAAGTTTTTATTTTCTCTTCAAGTTTGTTGAATTTGTTAACCATATGATAAAGTGGCAATATTTTGTAAGACTGCTTTCATTGAAGAGGGAACGAAATTCCACCTGCAAAGCTTTAAACGATAACGCTGATAAACTTCAAAACTACAATAAGTAATGAGCAGACTACTGTAAGTTTATATCGAAGATGTAAATCAAATCAATGAATTCATCGCATGATGGCAGCCAGCTTCGATTTGTATTAGTGCAGTCTGAACAGCACATATCAAACCGACATAACCCTATCAACAATTTGCGAATATTTCTAAGCAAGCTCATGTCTACTCAAATGACTCTCCCTATCGACTAATAAATTTCAACGAACATTATTAGATATGCCACCTGTTGAAAGTAATTGCTCGTAACATCCACTTAAAGCATTTTGTCACACGTGGTCATTGCACAAAAATTCAGGTCAACCAATATTTGTGGCAGTGTGAACGACGCATGAAAACTTTTTGAAAAATTATATTAATACCCCCTCGGCTTAAATGCTTTTTTTACTCCACGCTATTCTATTGTCTCGTTTAAGTTTAAAGGCCTCAGCTTAGGAACAGTGTATCAAAATAAAAAAGCAAAGCTTTTCAAAATACTTAGCATAGTAGAACAGCTTTGAAACCGCATAGAAAACAATCCGTGTTTTTAAAGACATTGATCAAATGAATCCACAATTTCTGACGACTGCCGATCATCAATTCGCCTCTTCCTCTCCTCCACCTCCCCTCTTGCCACTCCTTTCTTACTTTTCTTGCCACAGAAATTCGAAACATGAGCTGTAATCGCCCTCAACGCTGAGTAATTGCATTGGCAATTAGACTATATAACGTGTGGTGAATGAATGAAGAGACATATGAATCGAGGCGCACATTTCAACGCTGCCAACGTATCGCAAATTGACACACGTCCTCGTAAGTATGTGCGTAATAGTGAAACAATTTCAGCGCGCAATGTAGTGTGACAATTTTGCTATAACACTTTTGAAATTAACAGAATCCAATCCGCCTAAAACCTACTTGGTCATAGAAAGTGTAACATCACCAGTGTGCCAATTTGTTTGTGAGGGAGATTTTAGTTATGCATATGTTTATATGCCTAACAAATTTACTTCATTAGGCATCGAGATGGAACTGAACTGGAAGAGTTTTAGTTTCCGTTACGCCTCGAGGTGGAACTGAGCTCCTGAGGGTTCTAGAACTGATCAGACCTCTTATCTCATATATCGCTTTATACTATGTGCGCCTACGAAACGATACAATAATGGCTAGTTTTATTTCAAAAATTGCTTTAAAAATTCAGCCATAATCAAACAATGCATTCGTGTTACAGAACAAAAGTTTTTGATAGCGCCATAAATCATGAGAAAAAAAAGGAAATAACAAGTTAACTGGTCCAAGAGCAAAATATAAATCAATTGCCTTCATTTGATAATATATATATATATATATATATATATATACATAACAATTTCTAAACAACAATAGCTGCTCAGAAAGAAAGTGCATAGGCATAAAACAAAAGCGCAAGCGATCAGCACCCAGGCATCGCAACGCTCATGGACTTCTTGGGATACAAATGATTGGGACGCTTTGCCACGTTGAATAATTTAACTTGCCATTGCGAGCGCCCGCCATCAACTTCCTATGTAGTAGCATAGATCAGCCACGGCATTGCAGCATTCGACCCATTGCTCCTGGCTTCATGTTAAATGCTGTACAATGTAATCGATTTTCTGAGAAGTAAATCAGATCGCAAAAGTTTGAGATAGCAGTAGTCGTCTATTAACAACATAAGATTACAGCTCGGTCACGGTCTATGAGGTTCTCGAAGCCATTTCTGTTGCTTCAATACATGGTCACATAAATTTGGTACAATCCACCTGTCACCAAAGATAATGCCACCGTGAACAAAATCAGAGTGTGTTCTGGAATTGTCACTTAGGGGTAGAACAATGAATGAACGACAAAAGTAAAGAAATGTGCGTATTGCAGACAATGAGCAGTTCTTGAGAATGCATTCCATACCAGCTGCTTCCTCTGAATACATAAACGGCCCACTGTGATGGTACGCAGAAAATTGTACTCCAGGATCAAACTGCCCAAAAAATGCATTACAGCATGCATATATATATATATATATATATATATATAAATATATATATATATATATATATATATATATATATATATATATGGAATACAACTACATACATGAGAGGAATATAACTGGTAAGACGGAACATTAACAAAAACTAAAATTCAA
Source organism: Baylisascaris schroederi (assembly GCA_006503575.1). NCBI lineage: Eukaryota > Metazoa > Nematoda > Chromadorea > Rhabditida > Ascarididae > Baylisascaris > Baylisascaris schroederi. The sequence goes on from QEWY01002420.1 coordinate 31,165, forward strand.
GCGCTATAATAAAAGGCGTTTTCATTCCTTCAGATACTATAAAAGCAATAAATGTCGAAATGAAGGCAACAGCGATCCACTGATGTCATTTGGCAGTGAATGAAAGTGTGGCTTAATTTGAGAACAGCACTAATTCCCTCCATTTCCATTACAAGTATGCATTGCGTCATTCTCAAGCATCTTTAGAAGTAAATGGCGATAAGCTGTCTGTTTTGAATGAATACCGATATTACATATATCTGATACGTGCCCATGTCATGCCAATATCTATAAATAAACGATACAGCTCCTAATCACTATCACGCTTAAATGAGTTAATAAGATGCATATTAAAAGCATTCCTTTCCTACGTCAACTGACAATTTCATCGCATTCTTCTGTTGTAGAAACATAGTTATAGTTATCGCAGTACAGAAAGTGGAAAAACACCAGACTAGTTAGCATGATATGCGCCTTTACAGTTCCATCTATCAGATAACCAGTATCACAAATTGTCAAGGACGGGCGTAATAATGCAATACATATCGACCGCTTATACACGCTTTGCACAAAGGCATGCTTTTGCAGTGCGGCCAGCCGCGAAGAGAATATTTGCCAGCCAGTTTAAATGATCCCAATACGCATTGATCCAACTCGCTCCTGCACACGCATTCAAGTTTTCAGGCGGATTTAAAGGTCTGTCCCTCCTTCAGAATTCGACGAACCAAGATGGAGGTTATGCAAACTACTTGTGGCAGAGGACTAACTTGTGGCATAGATCGTTTTCAACAAAAATAATCTTTCTAGCTCCATCGGTTTCTAGGTTGAAAATGTCAGCTGGGTAGAAAGATATACGCACACATATGCTCGGACAAGACTTTGACGTGTTATGCCTTGTCAATGCAAACTTTCTAGAGCGCATGAAAAACGAGAAAAAAAATTAACAAGCAGATATCAATGTTCAGAAGTTTATACTGAAAATTCATAGGCCACCTTTGAAATTTTTCTCGCATTAAAAGAAGCTTTCTGTGATGGCCGTTAATCGAAGAATAAGCAGAAATTTATTTATTACCATGACACTGCATAAACAAACTTTTATTCTCCAATCAAATAGATTTAAAAACCACTTTACCAACTCTGATAGATAGCGCAGACATTTGCGCCGATACATTGATGGAGTTAAGACTGTTGTAATTTAACATAAAGTTACAATGTTCACAAAAATGGCTGCAGTGCTAATTTTTGTAGCATTTAAGCATTGCGCTCTTATGTATTAAAAAGCATTAAAATTAAAATAAGTTAATACAATTGCACATATCTAACGCATACATATTGAATAAGCATTTCAACGAGCTAATCACCAACACCTAGTTGGCCAGTGAAAAAAGCTAACGAAATTTGCATAAAGAAAAAGATCACAGTTGAGCAGCAAGCTCACAGCATTTATTAGGTCCTATCACATTTGATTATTTTGAGTCTCCATTTTGAGCAACTTTGCGGACACAAATATGAATAAAGCGGCGAAATGACAAGAAGAATATGTCAAAATGACAAAATGATTTTTTATTTTGCATTATGAAGACATCTACGCAAGCAAAACTACACTAATTTTATGGTGATATATGACATGGCAATCATATAAAGGATTGACAATTTTTGATGCGAATGAGCACTATAGAGTACAATATTATTCATATCAGAAATCTTCACTGAACAATGCGAATGGATGCACGCCATGCTCAAATCAACAAACCTATCAGTGGAACGTGAATTGGCAATTCGTTTTCGATTAATATCATAGCTTCGAAGATGAAAGACACAGTCGACATTCATATCGAGACAACCGCACAACGTATACGATTGCATATAACGGGCACATGCTCAACAGTTCCAGTTTGAATTTGGAAGGGTGCAGCGATAAATTCGAAACCCTTCCCGACACCTCTTTTTCAAGTGATCTTTTCGAAGGGCACTTCTTATAAATAAAAAATTGACTTCATCGCAACTATAATGATGGAAGCAACTATTTTTTTCAAAATTCAAAAGTCACACGTTTGAAACACTACGANTATATAAGCAGTAATATACCGGTCAATACTCTCTCGTCAACAAGCGCCGTTTCACTATTAATTTCTACTACTAAGTCGTCGAGATATCTTATAAGACTGTGAAGAATAGGATGTCTGTCAGTAAGGAAAGCGCAAAGAGAGTGAAGGAATAAAAAATATCACCTCCAATTACAAACGACCGATTACAGTGTGAAGGCCAATAGTCGATCCAGTGCCTTTTGTCATTTTTCGACGTCATTAGTATTTAGAAAGATGCACGACAGTTTTGATGATTCGCAAATATATGGTAATTCTTTCGGCGTTCCCAACCAGAAAGATGAATTGTATTAAGAAATGCGAAGCCTTGCTCGTTTATTCATAATTTGTTGTAATTAGGGAAAACTTATAGGATGCCATCACATTATCTTAAAATTAAATGCAACTAATGGCTTAATCTATTATCTACTCCAAATTTATGAGAAAAAATATGCTCAGATATTAGTACAAAAAAAGAGTTGATAAGTGAATTTCGTTGTGAGATGCTCTTGATGGTTAAAGAATCACGACAGCAATCTGCTGAATAGTGGAGAAAAAGCGAACAAATTTATATACATGAGAAAAATATTTAATATTACTTCTACAGGAAATAAATTTTCCATAGTATTGATGAATTAAAGGTGAAAAAAATGTGAAGAAAGCTCAAAAATAGGCTAATGAAGTGTGCTGCATTTGTTATGTTCAAGATATGAGGAACACATTGGCGGCAGTTGCACGATGTTCATATATGTTTGATCGCCACAAAGAAAGAGCTTTTCATATTGGCAAAAAATTTAGGGTAGCATCGAAATTATTACTGATTAAAAATTTTTTCTTCGCAAGTGTTTGAAGAGGCACAAGGAAAATTTAATCAACAAATGTGCATCGAAAAAGTGGCCAAATGCAGCAACCACAGGTATTTCTTCAATCTGATCGACTTCTCCCACTGACCTATGCCTATTCTCAAAGCTCTAAAGTTTGAAAGGAGGTTCCAAACTGATTTCTTTTGAAAAATTCGAGTTGACCATTTGCCGCAAAGTATGCATCTCTTACAGATACGCTATCGCAACATGACCTGAGCGCAGAGGATAGAAATTTTACATCCAGTGATAGACCTGTTATTGGCGCCTATGAACTTCCCGAGAAGTTGCGGCCACAATATATTTTTTCATTAGGCACATACCGCAAAGTATATAACTGCTGCGTATATGCGTTAAATAAGTAAAGGGATGTGTATATCGTGTGATGTGTTTGTATTCATATATCAGAGAAGGTTTCTTTTTTTATTCGAGACATGTAAGTCGGAAATTTTCAAAAAAAAGGCTCGCCGGTGTGAGGTTTACCTATTTTGTTAGGGCACATTCCCTGCTTCAAACCGCTGAAAATTCGGCAAGAGCGAGCAAAATAGGGTATATAGGGATTCAGAGTGCAGTGTGCTTTAATAGAATTTTCTTTTCACTGGAAATAGAAACTAACGGAGTGCACCACAACATAGAAGATAGTTGGAATGGATGCGCTTCTTAGCAAATAAGTAAGTGGAGTGAAATGTTAGCAGCCTCTAATGCAGAATGAATAGCGTCCGCTATTACCTTCATAAGTTATCAGATAAAAACACAATTACATTCACGTATCGACGAAAGCTTCCAATCAATAGTCATTGCTTCANTATATACATATGCTCTCTTCAACAAAATTTTGAAAAATTGAGTTAAGAAATTAGAAAGTAGAGGAATTAAATACCTAAAAAACGTACAAGCAATAGGGGAATAAGTTTGTAACAGAGCGAAATTGAGCTCAGACTTATAATGCAGTTTCAGTTGCGACAGATTAAAAGTTTCCAATGAGGTTATTTAGGATATAAAGTGGTATGGTGAAGTGCATCATCAACACATGCAATAAAGAAACAGCTAAAACTACTCAAGAGCAGAGCACACAGCAATGGACTGAACACGCGCCGCTGCAATTATTCAAGCATATCAATCTGGCCCATGCCGCACCTCTCGCCACTATTTGGTTCGCTGCTCGCAACTTCCGTTGACCACCCACTACCGTGAAACCTCTAGTACAAACCACCTCTCAGTTGCTAGCCTTATTCCGTAAAGTTGTTGGTATTTAGAATCATTTAGAGCCCTCTCCCACCTCTCCACAAAATAAATTTAACTTAAAAGTACAATTACGGCTATGACCTTATCGCTTTTTTAAATAATATCCGTCTATTCTTTCTAAATTCGATAAGCAGAGCTGAGCCGACAAACAGTTCGACAGTCAAAATGAACAACGATAATGGAGTGAGGCAATGGGTGACAACTGTAACGTTCGCTTTCTTACCATTGCACCACTGCGAACATTAATCAGGTCTGTCGGATTATCAATGAATTTAGTAACCAAAAAGATATCGCAGCAAAGGTTGGCTAGGTCACAACACAATGGCTCAGGTGGTGAAATATTTCGAATTTTGCATACAAGGATCTTTTCTGTCCAGCTAAACCATTTGCAGAAAATGAGAACGGAAAGGCCGTAGAATGATGAAATACACAACAAAAGAAGAAATATTCAAAAAATTTTGAAGAGATTCTGCCCACGAATTTAAGCAGCACCATTCAAATCACTCAACAATTTCTACGAAGAAAACGAATGGGATACAGGCCAAAGAAGGTGGCACGATAAGCGCTTTCACGATTCAACCTATTGGATCCACCAGTTGTAAACACACTCAAAAATTAGTGATAATGCGTCTATCATATGAGTTTCAGAAATGCAGATACATATACGTATGTACAAACATAGTGGTCCCTGGTATACTTTTTCGAAAGTTTGGAAGCTGGCGTTCAAAATAAGCTATAAAAGAGCCTACGTCGTCAACAAAATCGTATGATGTATAGCGTTGAAATCACGAGAAAGCGCTTTCGTATTCAGCAATCGGACACATTTCTTAATCCTGCTTTTCCAGAATATATTATCGAGTCAGTGGTTGCGATATTAATCGCCCTTGAACAAAACCCTTCGATCTATTCGATGCTTCATCGATCCTCGGCACACAATCGTTAATCACTTTTTCTCTCCTTCTCCTTCTCTCACTCTACCTATTCAGCCAAGGTTTCTCTAGTTTTCAAGTTGCACCAATTACACTAGTTCTTATCGGTTTATCTGGCGAATCAAACGAATAACCTGTTTAAAGAATTTGTAATAGAGGGGAGGAATTAAATACGAATAAATTAAATAGTGAAAGGAATAAAATAAAACATCGAATTGAATAGGAATAAATTTAGAGATCTGAAAGCTTCAATTTTCGCTTCGATTCACTGAACGAGAGCCTATTTGTGTAAAATCAATCGCTCGAACAAGTAAGTGGGCGCTAACTTGAACGAAAAAGAATTAACATTGAACAAAGCGGCTGCCAAGAGCAGAACATCAATAAATCGCTTTTTCATTGTTGGAAAGTAGCCAAGAATCCGAATCGACGTCACTGAAAGCAAAAAGTAAACCATGCCTGGCATGTGCCTTTTTGTGTTGTTGAAGTTAAATAAAAACAGATGAATGATGAAGCCCCAAGCCTAAGCGGAAGTCGAAACCTCATTCTAAGATTTAAAACCTAAGCCAATGAATACGGTGTTTCGGTGACAGATAGCAAGCAAGTGAACCTCTATGGAACAAAGACGCCGATAGTATAGTAGACAACAAATGAATGAAAGACGGTGTACTCATAGACTATGTAAACAAATGAGACAACCGAGAGAGCGCATATACACACATATACCTGTTATTTAACAGCCCGCCGATCACCTGTACATTTAATTTCGGGTTTATCACGTTGATAGCTTGCTTATGTGACATGCAAATACTTCTTTCATACGTATTTATCAATTTTATCTTTCATGCATATTTAGAAATCAAATTATTTACGATCTTTAGTTTTCTTTTCGGTCAGCCGCTCCCATATGTGTGCTGCTATACATCTCTCTGTAAAATCGATATTGTGAGCACATATTTCCACGCAAATTTATTTGCATATTTATTTGAAATTCACTTCGTCCGCTGCTCACCTTACTACCAGCCAAAGCAATACAAACACATAACTACAGACTCTTTTGACAAATACCACCATTGCGATTGCTCATCAGTGAGATGCTTTCAATGAAGCAGAAAGAATACCAACATCTAAAAATTCAACGAAATTTTAGTTTTCTTTTCGGTGCAATTTCCAATCAGAAGAAATTCAAGCTAAAACTATGGGACCTTGATGTGTATAATGTACATCACATCAAGGCCTTCTATATTTTGATTCATGCCGAAGCAGCAACTTCAGTGAATATTGGAGCCATTCAACTGTAAAAAATTGTACGCATCTTACACTAGTTGGTTTTTCAATTACATCAGTCGTATCATAACATAATGAATTTTTTGTAAAGGATTTAAACATACCGTTGGACTAAATAAAACATGAAATTTTAATCTTCCATATTTATTATTCTATGCCAACTAATGAAATTCGTTAATGAAGTAAGCGAAATGTGAAGACGCAGCATATTGTGACAACTGTTTCGTATATGTCACAAGTTGCTTAGCTCATTTCTTTCTCGAAATCAATTTTGATGTGTACTCATTGATTATGCCATTTCTAATCAATCAATAAGACAATTCGACAAATTTATAGCAAATAAAAAAATTAAAATCAGTTCATTGAAAAGTGCAAAAATGTGAACAAATACTCAACGTTGGCCTAATTTGCTGACCACTTCATCTGCTTGACTTTTCAATATACTTCAACCCATCGAAAGTTAGTCGCAATCAAATATTGAAAGTTTTTGCAAAAGAAGACGCCCTCATGAATATAAGCACTTGAAAATCTATAACTGAAAGACGACTAATTTTAATATTCATTTATGATTGTGGCTCAGAAGTGAGTGGCCGTGAAGTCGTACCATTCTCGATCACTCAACCTTCATCTTAACCACTATTATCCACTCTCTTTCTTAGTACCATTTTTCATATCCACTATGACCTTCTCATAGAATAGAAATTTCTATTTGATGAAAATAGCAGACTTTTTTCGCTCATTTTATTTCGACTGCTTACGAAAGTAATCAAAAAACAAAATGCATCTTATAGGTGAAGTAAGTCAACTCGAACAATTGATGAATGAAATATCCCCACAATTGTCCTTCAAAATTGTGTTTAATTTCCACCTGAATTGTTTTCCCTTCCCCTCCCTCTCCTTCAACCTCTCTCGACGCATTGACCACGTGAAGAAGGCCAGTAAGCATGTTGGATATGCACAGTTTGCAGTGGGTGTGAAAGGAGAAGCTAAATCAGATATGGCGAAAGCACCTAGCAAAGAAAGCACCCTAGAAAGAGAACGATGAATGAAACTTAAATCATTTTTATGGTAGCCGCTATTCACAACTACGAAGATCATGTATGTACAAGTGCCCTTTTGTCTTTGTGTATTAAATATGTGTCTCTGCGCGTTTTTGTCTGTCTGCGTGTATCTGTATGTGTCCATCTGTTTGCGCGTTTATGTTTGTGCTCATTATACTGAGAAATTTTCTCTATGAATAAGTGATATGATTGATTTTAGTGTTTTACAATCTTATGCGATAGAATTGTAAAACATATTCTCGGCGCGAATGTTCTAAATGCAAATATCGTTGATGTAAATATTAGCTCACTATTTCAAACATACAGAAATCATCTCGAATTGATTTTATGTCGCAATACTTTCGAAATTTACAATCTATTTTCATCGAAACTTATTTGCTGTAAAGTTCACACTATCAGAATTCCAGCTCTATTTAAAGATTAATTTTTTTTTGCATAAAAATTGCATATTATCGGACTATTGACAGGAATCTTTTCAATGTTTGCAGTAAACTTTACTATGAAAACCAATTCATATTTATTAGTAACGTAGAGATATTATCACATTACTGAGAATAATGTAATTAATACATGATCATTACACTCACCTCACTGTTCAAATAATGAACGATGATATTACTGAATAGTGCATAATTAAAGAGATTGACTAATCTAGCAATCAGTACTCGATTGACAATCCAAAAGGGTAGTATGACACAAACTATATCATACTTTACTTTACTTTACTAGCTCTTCAAGTTTACTAAGGTATTAAATCACGATTGAGTGCATTAAAAGAGAAATCTAATTCAACTTTACTCCATAGATTGGCAGCAGTGACCAATATACAACAATTTTTCCTCTTCCCTGACCAATGAGGAATGCGATAGAAGCCGAGAAAGCGTTTTGCGCTTCATCACAACGTTCTAACTAGTTTACTGAGCACAAAAATCGTAGCCTAGGCGGAATGAAATGCTTATTTGTTCGCTATTTAACGAAAATCTGCTTGAACGAAATGTCGAAAATTTGCTTATTCGCTATTTTATCATATAACATAAGCGACAAATGGCAAAAGGAAACAAAACACCCACATTCTTAGAGAGAAAAAAGATGCGTAATGTTTCGCATTTAGCGTTATCGATGATACGGATGTGTTCTTTTCTATGAACAATCAGAATAATTCGGATATATCCGATTTTGAAAGAAATAGAATTGATGTGGAAGCACACATTTTCTAAACTTAGATGAATTCAAATGGGAAACAGATATAGAACTATAAGATTTCTGAAAATTTCTGATATAAATGATCGAAGGTAATCACCACGACAAAGGAAGAACCAATTAAATTGCTAAATTAAAAATATGAGATGCCTCCGAGAATCGAAACTAGAAAATAAAAATCCATTGTTACAATGACACATTTCATCGAAGCCATGGAAATATCTTGAAGCAAAGCGTATACGCTCATGCTTCTTGGCGACACGAAAGGAGGTTGCCAAAGCTGAAGTTTTCGATAGTCTTCACTCGAGCTCCTGGAATATGGGCATCTGAATTGAAAGCCCCAGGATGAGTTCCGTACTCAAGCTTTAAATAGGCGAGAGGGTGGAGGTTCCCGAAATAACTGGCTATGATAAGATAATACCGAAATATACTCGCTAATCGAAAAAACATTCATTGAACACGTGATCATTAAGAAGGCGCAATAAAGAGAGCCCAGCAAACGAGCGCCTGTTGTGCTCGAAGTCGTTCGAAATTTTGCAATTGCTTCTAAGTATCGATCGACAGACTCAACGAATTAGTGCAGTGCATATTGACGCTGAACTAAAGAGTACAACCAGTACTCGACTATTCAGCTTTTTCAATCTTTAATACCTGGTACGATGATGTGAAATTAATAATAAAAATGAATAGGAATGTTATGCTGATTTATTAAATTTTAATAAGTAGCACCACACATCTTTCCAGAAATGAGCCAGAAGCAAAAATTTCAAAAAAAATGGAGAAGCGTTCCAGCTGTGGTGATGCGATATGTGCTTCTCTGTGTTTTGTATTCTACCAATAGTTTCATAAATTACCAGAAAATAATGAAGCATATGAAATATTCAGTGCAGTGCTTCCCCGGCAGGTTGAAACTTCCAAACGGATGACCAGGCAGACAGATGTATTTACAAGCGTCATCCCTTTGGCATAATGTACTACGAGAATGCATCTTTATAAAAACGAACAGCATTTAAATTATCAAATAAAGTAGATTGAATGCAAAAACATCTATCTCCCATATTCAAATGAAACAACCACCGATATTATTTAATGAGAAATATAAATGAGTGAAAAAAAAGAGAAGATGCTTTTACTGAGATCGTTTAATAGTGTTTGATTAAGCAAAGATATTTCATTGTTTTGATCACAAAATCAAACTCGAATTAAATATTCCATCGCAATTTGTTCTTTTGAAAACACTGAAAAGAGTGATTCGTTTCGTAAAGTAATCAAATTGTCCCACAACAACGCCCGCATCCATCTGGTTTATGCCATTTAAGGCGGGAATGGGGGGGGGGGGGGGGGGGGGGGGGGAAGCGGATGAGAGGACGAGAAGGAGGTGAATGCTAATGAAGGGTTTTGAAACTACTGAATCCCGACAGGCATCGGATTGCTTCAAGTTCTTCGATGCTGTAATGTATATTGATGAAGACGGAAATTCCAATAGCAACGGCTGTCTTCTTTTCATTTAAATAAAAATGGTACGTAAAAGACGTATTAACGACAAATAATTCAGCTCAAAATTTTTTCATTTTAATAAAAAGATTCCTCTAGAGATGCATCGAGCACGACAGCGACGAAATGATAGACGAACCCATCTGGCTGTTTACAAGTGATATTTCCTCTTTTCGGCGTAACGTCCGTCTTTTTTTTCTCGTCTCATTCAGAAGATGTCAGCATTTGAGAGATTTCGAGCAGCAATCTATCACCGAAAATTAGGCAGCCGTACGAAGATAGCGAGAAAAATTTGTTCAACGAAATGAATGGGAATAATTGAACAAAATTACTCTTATTGCACACTTAACGAGCACAACGTCAATTAACTGACCTAAATATGCAGAAGAAATCTGGAACATCGAATTATTCATTATGTAACTTGCTCTGATATACTCAATTCCGCTGCAAGAATAGTATATTATTCTGCAATAATCTATACTGAGTATCAGTGAGAGGATCTACACCAAATATAGGCCTTTTTTGTAATAACAGAGCAGTGATTGAATTACTTCAATGGGTCATTATGTGTCTATCCACTAGGCGTTCATTTACATATTGGATTATTATTCATTTGGTGGGATCGCTCTTTTCGTTGCTAGGCCAACTAAATTTGCATGTTTGTTAAAATTTGAAGTTAGCGACCACACCCTGAATTGCCTGACTACATGCGTCAACAAAACTTGCAATAATTGAAAAGTTCTCGCTGGCTTTCATCGTTTTGGATGGGTCTCCACCTTTCCCCTCTACTCACTTTCCCACATGGGCTATTTAGTGGCAACAACAAGATATATTTATGTGCAATGATAGCAATAATAGAATTAAATGCGTTGCTATAAATTATTAGAGTGCTATGACATAATGCAGTAAGTGAAGCATGTGGTGAATAGGAGTGAGGTGGAGGTAATTCCCCCATTTCACGATCGCTGCAGGAAACCGAGAACTAAGAAGCTAATTTCTATCCATTCGCTTATCTTCTTTCATGAGGTGAACATCAATAATGCTCTGAGCTCAATTTGTTTTCCTGCAAGAAATCAGACAGACATCTGTCAAGAATAGACGTCTTTGTTCTGAAGACATATGATGCCACAGGTTGCTCTCCGTGCATTCAAGCCTCGTTCACTGCTTACAAATATGGTGCAAAACACCTATCTATCGAGTCAAATTGCAAGTAATGCATACATTCACTGTTTCTCCAGATGCCTCTTCGAAAATGAAGGAACGTATTAACAATGCTAACCTAATCAAAGATTCTTTCGTTTGTCAATTGAAATTAACTTTTTTGGGCGCGTTGTTACATATGTGTGCGTGAGTGCGTATGTGTCTGCAAGAGTGTTTGTTTGTATATACCCACATTGGCCATTTGTTAAAGAAGAAGATTGCTCTAAGTCTTGTCAACATTCAGGGTCTTATAACGAACAAATCGGCCTAACTTCGTCGATGAACAATTGTACATCGGACAGTCATTAAAAGAGTGCATCCGTGCAAAACTAGTATAAAGTGGCGTCTTTTGATCGCCCTCCAAGTGATCTGAGCCTGGCTCCGATGCAGCAATAAAGGCAAACTTGACTGCGCGATTGCTAATCCTTGCGCTCTATATAATAGCTTTCCGATCCTCAATATGCTCCTTCATCTCCTTTTTTCCCGTTCTAGTCGGGTTGTTATCACAACCTTTTCGTTGTCCGTTATTTGTTCCTCTGGTTTTGTCGAAAGTGTGGAAAAAATTTGAATACAGTCTGTGCTCCAACTAGAGTCGTTTCGAGTCGAAAAGGGCTCAAAAGTTCTATTGCAATCATCCATTAAAAGTGGTGCTTGAAACTACAGGTGACCTTTGAGCAACGCGTCGTTTAAAACTGCGGAAGCCTTCCTTCGTGCACTCGGAAATCTGCGTGTAATTCTTACAGTATGCTGAACTAATGAAAACAAATTGTTGTTAGGGAACCAAAAATACATTTGCAGTAACGTGTCAGATGCTTGTTGTTTTTGAGTTATTAGCCAACTGAAGTCCGGCTCAGAGTGCGAACGATAGTGGGGTGTTTTTGGTGCCTAATGAAAACTTGTCCGCAGACGGGGACGAACCCCTGACTTCTCGCTTGCCGGGCGAGTACTCTACCGCTGAACTACCGCGGACGATTTAAGTGGTCATCAACGTCTGTTACATAGGGCACATATATCTGGTACACTCTGCCCTCTGTCAGTTCAATTCTGGTGCATGGCGTGATGCGTCCACCGGAGTGTCGTATAATTTACGCACATGAACTGACGGGAGTTCATAACAAGAGGTTGGTGATTAACCACCACGTCCGCGGTGGCTCAGCGGTAGAGCACTGGCCCGGCAAGCGAGAGGTTGCGGGTTCTTCCCCGTCTGCGGACAAGTTTCCGTTGGTCACTAAAATACACTCCTGTAACGCACCATATTTATCAATACTGTAGGCTTACTTCGCCTATTTACAAAACAAATCGTCTGTCTATCAATAGTTGCATCACTATTATATGCTACAAAATACTGCATACATTAGATGTGTTACTTATAAATTGACAATAAAGGTGAGGACATAACATGGAAAAATTCTTGTTTATTTAAAAGCATAAACATTGATAACGAATAACATTCTTGTGTTTATTATTGGTAGTAAGTGAACTTACATCCACATCTACTTCATCTCTTATGAGATACCCAATTTTTCTTAATTTTTTCAATAACTCTATGCTAAACGCTTGCTTATTCAGCTTCTTTCAGTTTATTGTATGTTTGCAAAAAATAGTTAAATCTATTTATTGAAAAAATAAAAACAAAAAATTCCGCTTGTAAGTGGAACGAGATAATTCAAATGCGCATTGTTCGACGGTCATTTGCATTGCTTTTTTTTGCAGTTTTTCATTCATTATTAGGCCATCGTTTTCGAAGGTTATTGTACGTCGCTCTATCCATTTGCTTGTGAGTAGATGCGTGAGGTTATAAAGTTACAGATGATGCTCATTTGGGTGTTACTTGTATGTGTTCATCGGGTCTGCGCCCACTACTACGGTGCCCGATGTCTGTGTCCTCCTCAAGTACAACCTCCGATTCCGCCTTACAGACCTTGCCCCCCTCCCACTCCGTGTCCACCACTGCCGCCCTCTTGTCCACCGATTCCTGGAGGACCACGTTTCTACCCGAGGTAATTTATTACTTTTTCTTCTCACATTTTCGTGGCAACTTTCTCGCCTCACCAGGATTGTCATTCTTCCCAGCAAGAGTATAACGAAGGCATGACGAATAAATTGAAGAGCACGATATCCCAAGACGACAAGGTTAGGACTTAAAAAAAGTTACGGTCATCACACAATCAAATACATACTTTGGAATAAAAACAGGTGAAGATGAATGGACGATGACGGTGATATGTCTTCTTCTTCTTCTTTGCGCCCTTTCTAGATCACCTATCCGATGCGTCAAGACCACTGTCCATCCCACCTTCTGTCCACCTATTTCTATTTCAGCTATTCGACGCCTGTTCTTTCACCACCTTATCCACCGATACAAGGTAGAAGCTACGGCTATGCGCTTCCACAGCCATATTCATACTATCTGAGAGAAAACGAACTATCTAACTTGGAGAAGCAAATCAAAACTATCGAAGTTACCGATGAAAAGGCTCACACGTCGCCCTTCGACACTGCCGACGTAACACCAGTGAAATCAATTGAGGTTTTTAGAATGAGCTCATTAGTGAAGTCAAGACGATATCTCAAGATGCTCTTGGGAATTGAATTTTTATATCCTCAGTAAGTGTCATGCATGAGGGAATGAAAATATTGTTCATAAACTTGCAGACCGCACCGAGGACGCGTATTGTCCCTTCACATGTGCCACATATATATACGCAGCTATCAGAACACCCAGGTTATCCCCTAAATGGTATGGGATCGATAGGTTTGCCACCTTCTCCACCAAGTGGATGTATACCCGGATACGTCATAGGTTCGCATGTGCAACCGTCTTCTTATCATATTCCAGTACCACAACCTGCAGTACCGCCGCATCAATTGCCAAGGTGATTTATTCCATCATTTTGAAGTACTAGCCCACTCGTATTTTTCAACAGAACATGACATGACACGAAGAGACGTTTCTAGAATGGTTACATGTCTTTTGAGGATATCAGCAATCGCATGCATCCCTTTTTTAATCTTTCAAAAGTTAGAACTGTTGGCATCCGATAGGTCACGAATATTTTCTGCATGATGCTCACTTCCGATGTTATTATTCGGTGCTTTTCTTTATTAAACCAGGCCCGATTCACGTCGGCAATCCCTCGTTCATCGCTTTTATCTCTATGTTCCGGTCATCTTAAGAGGTAATTTTGTAAGTGTAATATAACATCGAATATGGTTGAAGCATCAAAATATCAAAGAAAAAGAAGCGTATTGTGTGGGTTTAGACAATTAGAACAATTCAGTGGCAATAATACTCAACAATGATAACGATGGAAATTTTCGATGAAGTAAATGTGAGCTTTTATTTTTAACGTTTGGCAATGTCTCCGATACGGTTAATACGTCACAGATCAAAAGATACATAATACTGATGCACAGTGAGTAATGACCGATCAGCGTTAACACCGCCGATAAGAACCGATTTTCTATATTCGAAAAATCACTTACAGAAATCGTCTAACCCGTAGAAGAAAGAGTCATTCTTTCAATCACAGTTGTAGGTTTATTTAACAATAATATAGATTTATTGCAATATACTTAACATTTATGCACTACAACGATTGCAAGTGATAAAGAAACATTGAAAATGATTTGAAATACGCTGATTGAATCTAATAGATCAGTAATGGCAAATGAGCTCGAATATATTGCACCTTAAATGGTTGAGTTTATTTATGATATTTCAGTCCTATTCATGCACCACTTAACGACTGTTGTATTCGATGCGGAATTCGTTGCAATTATCGTTCGCGACGCAATTTGCGCTATGACGACGATAAAACGAAGAATGCTACGCATATCGAAACAAAATGCACCGATGAGAAATTGTACGATATCATGACAATGGTATATACCACTCTCATTAATAATTTTATAGAAATTTCCCATAATGTTTATAAGTACATTCAGACAAAAAAATGAGTGAATATTTTCCTTTGAAGAGCTGTGCACAATTCATCTGTAATCTTTGAAATCAGAGGCTCCATATGGCCAAAAATTTTGGAACATTCATTGTTTTATCCATCAGTATAAAGGCCGTCAATTGAGTTTCAGCTAGGCTGAAGTTGACTTTATCATAGAAAGTTGTCTTATTAGCCGTTTCAAAATTTCCTTTGAATGGTTTCACGAAATAAGGCTACCTTGAAAAAATAATCAAACCCTTATAGCAGGGCACACTAAGAAGTTGGAATGATATTCTGAGCCCTTTAACTTTTAAGAGCAAAATGTTATGATTGTGTTCTCATATCAGTTCTTCGGCTTACAAGAACCTGCAAACGTGAATTCGTAAAACTCGTTAAGAGGCAATGAGAAAAAAACCAAATAAGTTTTTCGAATACTAAGAAGAGATTCATTGCCCACTGTTAGCAACAGGGTATCCGCTTTGGAAGGCAAATCCATGCTGAGTTGCTCAGCATCGACTCGCTGCAGCTGCATTTGTAGCTGTGAATCAAGTGCTGCTGAATGCCAATCAATAGCACTATGATTTACGGACTGTTGTGAAGGGAATAGTATGGCTTTTATTACAAGTCATGCTGCAATTTTGACCGATTCTCGATGAACAAATTTGATACATCGTTCTCGCAATTTGAGCAGGTCGTTCGCCTTCTAAGATTGGAATCATTGAAAGATATTTCAAATATTGAAGGTTCATTTTAAAATCCGCATCATTTCAGACAATCAGCGGAAATGCGGAATCTTCAAAGCGCAAAATACAAAAGCTTGCTGAAGAAGCATTCAGCGGCGATTTTCACGTTATTTGTTCCAGTGAAGATTTCAGTTATATTACACGAAGTAGCCGATTTTGTCAAGCGAACAACGAAAACCTCTATTGTTATGCGTTTCAAACTGTATCCACTCAAAATAACATCGCAGAAGATAATACTAAATAAACGTATCATATGTCTCCATGATGTGTTTACTTCACAGAATCCTCTATCGCATAGCAAAAATGTTTGTAGAAACGGAAGTAGTGCAGCTTGTGAATGAAAATGTAGAAGTTCAGTGATAGTAATGAAAGTACCTGGCTGATAATCACTTGCTGCCGCTAGCGTAGCATAATGCTTTATCGTCATTTCTAAACTGATCTTATCCAATATAATAACATCGTTATACTGGCCATCTTCAACAATGGAAGCATTACTGCGCAATTTGCAACAGAAAACAGCTGCATTCATAAGCAGTTCATGCAAATGGATGGAACATATACGGAGCTACTATTGGCATCTCCAGGATAAACGAGTTATGAGATCGAAGCAAAAATCCTATACACAGTGAGCAAACGTCTAATGATGCGTCATGCACCATCTGTATATTTGAATAAGCCGAATATTCTTTCTAAGCAACCGCATCAGACTGCGAGATGTTTTTTTAAAGTCAGTCGATTCAGTGCAGGATGGCCGAATTTTCGATTAGCTATACAATTGCATTTTCGCCTTACTCAATTGCGAACAAAAATTTAGCGTTGCGAAAAGCGTTGATTGAAGATGAACGTGAAAATGCGCATCCATTCTTAGCGCTTCAAAAAAATGGAAGTAATTGCATCGATTGCAAGTTTCCCCAAGTGCATTAATGGTATCAGAGAAGACTTGCAGCACCGCTCGTCCAATTCGTCTCTAAAAATAAAACATTGGGGTATTCTAAGAGTAAGCCGTTAAAATAAAATCTCATTACTCTAAGTTGATCATCAATCCAAAAAACTCCAACTATTATTATTCCACTCATATTTTGATGCGTTAACACTATTGCAAGATTACGCACTACTGATAAGTATAGCATACCGGTATTCAATCAGTACAACTATTTCATCACAAAAATGGTGATAAAACATATCGCTTTATAATTAGGCATTTTAAATACTTTGAAGTACTTATATCAGCCTCATTAGTGTACAGTTTGTATAAAAAATATATTAAGAATTAGTAGAAATTATTTATTTAAACGTTTATAACACACATTTCGTGTTCTCAAATTAGCGAAATTCACTAGAACGTTCTGTTATAAAACTGCGCTTAACTTTAGAATTTTTTCAAGCAATTTCATGCTAATTATTTCATCGTTATTCGGTGCTCGACTTGAGTTTTATTAACACGATGAGTATTTTTTCCTTCGAAAATATTTCATTTCCGAATATGATACGTTATTCACTTCGGAAATATTCCTACAACATTACTCTGTTTATATAAACATAAGTATTGGTATAGCTGCTGCATCAAACGCTAAAATTTGTGGATCAATTTAAAACATCAGTGATGGATAACACACGATTTATTGATCTGGAAATATCTTCGATCTATATATCAAGACAACGTACTTAACTTCTCTATAGTGTACCATTACTACCAACATTTTATTGCTTCCAAATCTCTCAAAATTGTTGCAATATATAGTGCATAAAATATGTGTAATAAATATTCATAAGTGCAAAGCGCTGTCTATTGCTAGTTTCATCTAACTTGCAATATATTGTAAATATAACCAAATATTAGCCAAATTTTGATGTAATTCGTTATAAATACTTTAAAATAAAAATTAATCGCATTATGAAGTGCTGTTGATATTTGCGGCAATCGAAAGATTCACAATATGTTGGGTGCTTTGAATGAACAGCAATTTCAAAAAGTGCTACTTTAATTTGCAAAGATCAAATCGATGTGTTGCATAATTTGCAATGACATCGGAACAAGTTATTGTAGATTGACTGTACGATTCATAACGTACACATGTAGTCGTTGAAGAAAGGAACAAGTTTTTTTACGACATTAGCTCATCCGACTTGTCCATATATTTCCTTTTCATCTGCGTTTAATTGTATACCATCGACCTCCTCTTTATCGTGCCCACATAAACTCGTTGAAAAGAAACTCTTTAAAAAAAATTTTGTAAAAAAATAAATTTGCGTCGCTAGCCAAAAGTGNCTGGTTGTGACGGTAATGGCAATCGCTTTGCTACATCGACGGAATGCCGCAAACAATGCAACGATGAAACAATTCACCTTCTAAAGGAGTCAAATATTGATGAGAATCGGTTACTTATAACCTACGGTAATTTATTACAATTTTACAGTAGCCAAGAAATAATCTTCTCGCATTTATATTCGCAGAATTTGCAAGTTTGCAGGAAATTTTACACAGCGAGTGGAATAAGGAATTCGTACTCAAAGACTATTTTATTTTAGCACAAATTATTGCAATGTAATCCATTTTCTTTATGGATTATCTCGATCAAGATCTATTCCATTCAAGCTTGATAAGAAGATCAGCTGCAACCACTTGAGCTCAGCTATTCAAATGTATTGCTTATATTCATTTTCTGTGTTGCAGAATCGATTTGTAATATTTCATTCTCGGCCTATGCCAAGCATGAGCCTAAAAAATGCATGAAGAAATCTTGTCCAACAGGATATAAGTGCGCCCAGGAATACTGCTGTCCCTCTAAAGGTAACTAAATAGTTTTTTCACTCTCTGAAGGTGAATAAATTAATTTTTTCACCTTCTAAAGGTAATAAATTGTTATTTTGTCCTCTAAAATAATTAGATTATTATTTGACCCTCTAAATCAATTAACATTCTTATTTTACCCTCTAAAGATAACTGATATCATTATTTCAGTATAAATTCATCGTTTATGAAATAAATAATTCCTGCAGAATTTTTGCAATCAATGCCAATGTTTAAACAAGTAATCTCTCTCTATTACTTGTAAAATATTTGTATAAATAGATATTTAAGAGAACAAATTTTACACGTATTTTCGTTGAATAGAAAATGATTAAACAAAACTTTCATTTTTTTTCACTATCGAAATTTTTCTACAGTTGAAATAATTATTAGCTAAAAGAAATGGTTATTTAGAGATGATCTGCTCGCAGATCTATGACTCAGGACATGAGCTAAGTGCAACGGATATGAAACACGTTCGCAGATATGCCTACAACAAGGATTTTCGGATATGTAATCGATTCTCATATTTTGGTAAAGCTGGAAACTTCAACAACTTTCCCGATTGGCAAACATGCATGAATTTTTGTGTCGAATAATAATAGTGCTATTTTATGTGCTACTTTTACTTTAAATGTTAAAGGGATTAAGCTTTTCATTTCGTAATGCACTCACGCATACCTATCAGCTAATAAACGGTGCTCAAGTATTATTTCGATTGCATTATTTTGCTATCGTGAGGTATGTAATAAAAGTAGTTTCCGAACTAAAATGGTTCCGACTTAAGTTTTTATTTTTATTTTATGGTGATGTAGAAGCGATATACAACTAGAAAATTTTGAATTTCAATTTTTTCCTGAGCTCAGGATAGAGTATCGTAGGTGTTCTAAACGATAGACTAAAAGAAATGTAGATATTGACTAAAATAAATATAATGGGAATGTTTAAGTTTGGTTGGGTTAAGCTATGATGTTCAATAGCTTAGGTATTTCGACATTTCAGACTTAGAATAAGGTTATCGTAACCTTATTATATATTGAGCAGCACCTATACTCGTTGACAGTACACCTATTTTACTTTTACTGCTGAATTTAAAGTTTCCTTCGTAAAACGATTATGAGCTCTCACATACTTTTGATCCGTACGATTCTTCCGCCAATATAAAAAAAAAAACATCGGCAAATGTCACATTTATTAACATATTGATTGCAAAACTTGATAAACAATCAAAAATACATTTCTTGCACTCCTAAAGCGAAAATTACAATAAGATTAAATGTGAACAAATATAAATAAGCGGAAAAATACATATAAATATTAGATTGCTTTCGATTTAATATGGCAAAGGATAAAAACGAAACGAACATAAGTGAGCGCCGACAATAGAAACATTCATTCGGGAACATCGCTGCTGCAATTTAGAGTCCATATTTGCATTTTTCTATTTTGTGTTGCATCACAAAATCGAAATCCTTGCTTATGACAATTAATCCAACATGGATCACTCTCGCTTATACTCACATTTAGCACCTCTGAAATGTATAAGAAATTGCTAATAAATGCTTATGCAAATTTAAAATACTATTTTATGCGAATTTTACACAAATTTATGCAAATGTCTACGATATTCTTGTATGTGCTTAGCAGCTAAGCCTAAGCTTTAAGCGTGAAGGGAAGGGCTTGAAATAAATCAGTAGTATAGATGAAAGAGGATGGGAAATATGAATGGAGAAAATTGAAAATCGCTATAATATTCGTAGTCTGCACTAAGGGAAACTCTGTTGGATCGACTCGCAGAAGTATATTTGTTCGGTTTCTCGAAAGCAAAGATTTGTTGATAGATGATGTAGCCGTGTTTTTTTTTACATGTCTCGAAGCACAACAACGGCTGTGTCTAATGTTCCCACATTCATCGATTTAAAGCCGCAAAAAAAGAGACCAAAAACATATGATAGAGCACATACTATAGAGTACAATATAGCACGTAAATTTTTCTCGAAAAGCATTCGTGTTTATATTTCTATCAATAGGTCTTTGCGAATATACACTCATATTCTTACTGTTTATTCAAGTCATTGCAATATCCAATTTTCATTGCACTGCACTACTTACAATTATCTTTTCTCTTACAGTGAGGAAGAACAATAATAAATCACTCTTACTTACTTCTTGCAGAATTAGAGATATCGGCGCTTAAAAGAACAAGCATCTGAAAAAATTGAAAAATTTTACATAAATTTTATCAAAGAATTATAAGGAAATAGCATAACGTTGATAGAAACAATGAACGAATATAACGGTGAAATGTTCCAATAGCTATTGCAAATTCATGTTTTGTGCAAAGAATTTAGGAGTATTGTTTTTGCATTTCAACCTACTGCAGAAGAAAATTTTTTACATTTCAGTTGTTAGCAGTAAAACATTGTCTTTTAAAGGGAAAATCCTCTTAATTTCCACTCTTTCAACGAACACCTAAAAGAGGCATAGGTGCAAAGTCATAGATGAGACGAGAATGTAAGAAAAGAGAAATTTCAAATAAATTATGCCTCTATAAGAAGCGATGAA
Organism: Baylisascaris schroederi; assembly: GCA_006503575.1. Classification (NCBI taxonomy): domain Eukaryota; kingdom Metazoa; phylum Nematoda; class Chromadorea; order Rhabditida; family Ascarididae; genus Baylisascaris; species Baylisascaris schroederi. The sequence continues at coordinate 52,541 of QEWY01002420.1, forward strand.
AGCAATCAAAATACATTTAAAGCTACCACCTTATAATATGTTTAGTTAGAGAAGTCATTTCACATCTCTAAAGTGTTTATGAAACTTAACAGAACGTGCTGATAGTAACCACAGTAAACAGCAATCAATCAATGATCACTCGTGTCAAGAGTATCAAGTTTACAGTAATTTATATTTATTAAATGAATAAAGTAAATATAGAAAATATACAGTTAACTCACAGCTATGAAGAGAAGCATGTTCATAATGTTGAAGAGCGATAGTGTGGAGTGTGTCGGCGATACCAATGTGAAAATCGAAGCACACCAACTCGACGAGCATATCGCTGTGCATTTATCGTGTGATGTTTTAGTGTTGCTATTCTCAACGAAACTAATCGTCGTTATTTCTCTTCCGTTCTTAGATCACTTTTTTAATCAAACATTTGCACCAACTTCTGCGCAATTTCTCTTTCAATTATATTTCAGCTAAAATGCACTAAATAAAAAATTAAATGAATGCATTTGGAAACATCGAAAGAATTCCGTTCAATAATATTTTTTTATGTTCAGAAGTGTCATACGATATATATATATATATATAATATATATATATATATATTCATTTATTTAGGGGCTCCGTCTCAGTAGCGGTGTTTTGAACCGTACCGTCGATTCAACGATAGCTATCGCCCTCCATGCCCGACATTTTGAAACAGTCTTGACTAATTTTCCGCTCATATAATATTATTAAGATGAGAGAAAAGATGATCCATCCACAGATCCTAAGGTGAGTTTTAGTTCGAAGCACTGTGCATACTGAATCTCAAAAACGAGGAATCTTGAAAAATTAAAAATCTCAACACTTTATTTTTCTAATCGTCTATGGCGAGGAGAGGAAACAATAAAATGCTTGCAAAATATAGAATGCTCCATTTTCAGTTGAATTATAATAAGCACAGCGATGAAGATATTATAAGAATAGGCCAGGTGCTCGAAACCTTTTTATTAGTCGCTTCACAGATGCATTTGTATAAAAAATTAGCACCTCAACACGTGAAGAATCACTGATCAGCAAAAAAAGCAGTCCATCGACAAATTAATGTAAGCTCATTCTCTGAGGAAATGCTGCATTTCATTTTTCGACTATATCTTTTGAACTGCTGATTAAACGCAATCACATCAATCATTGAATGAACTCGTCGTTTGTATTATGTGAAGAAAATATGCATTCAGGTTATTGTTTTCAATGTATTTTTCATTAGATAGGTTCTCTCTCATCTATCGCTCAATTCTGTGAAGATTTCTAAACATATGCAGATTTTATGTGTTAATAATTTCTTGTACTAATGATGCAATGATCCAATGATGCATCAAATTGGCCAAGAATGCCAACTGGCTATCGAACACCTTTCGACTTTCATCACTAGGTGATTCTGCATGTAAAAAAAGCGCAATCGCATAAGATATCCCAACATAAACCGATGTAATCTATTCTGAAGTTGCACTCTTGATGAATGCATGTATGCTTGATGGTTCTTTTGTGTGCTTCTATCGAAGTGGTCTTCCCTCCTTCCCTCCCTGATGGAGTCGGTTGGTGCAAAATTTGGCGCTTTGTACTGTTTATTTTCTGGTAACATCGTTTTTTTGAGCCGGCCTACCCATGTTCATTGCGGTCGCCGAGCAAAAACCTTTTATAATTGGCTGCCCGATGATTATAAGTTCGTACTGCGCATCTTTGTTCAGCCGTCTCATCTGTCATTCGGTGTTGGCTATTGGTTTTATCTTGGCATTCTTTGTTTATTCAGGAGGATCATTAACTCAAGATCAATTCATAAATTAGTTCTGCATAAGAAGTTCACCTCGCCACCTTCGTTATCTCCCACCTCAGTTCCAACTTCAGGGTCGTCGAGTTAGTTGAAGCCTAGTCATTCGGCTTGGCAAATGTGATCTGAAGCGACCACTGCACAACATTTATACCTTTGGGAGGTTTTCGGTCACCTCATCAGCTGAATACGAGTCTTGTAGGAGCACTGTAAATGGGTTATCGCGCTGCTAACCTAAGCAAACAGTCAATTGACTCTCCCATCGTTCTATCATTCAGCTTTCAATTTTCTAAAAAAAAATCGTTTAAATGGGAAAACGGAAAAATTGGGAACGTCGAAAAGAGAATAAAATATTGTTGACAAGCAAATTCAAATCCGATTGAATAAAACGCTGACGATTTTTAATGTCATTCTGAATGAGGCTTGTCAGAAAGAACCTATAAGTCATTACATGGAAGTAGGCTGTTGAATGTGTAAATAGTCAACCAGATTAGGCAGTAAATATACGACTTAGATAATTCAAAGAACGGGATCGATGAAAGTGCTGCAGCTGCAGCTAAATACATTTACTGTTATAGTGGCTACACTTATAATTGATTACATTTACATAAATTTAGGTGAACCTCAAGCTTCTGCAATATTCTGCATATGGTTTACTAGACAAGGCCTTCGCATAAGACAGCCTCGCCAGCAGGAATTCCGAGTCGGACCACACCCTGAACCTGTTCCGCTTTGAAGGATTTTATTATAAAAACCGTTAAAAGTCACCTCGAATAATATTAGGCACAAGATTTTGTGCAGTCAATTCAGCAAACCGAATAAACGGCAAAGTAAAAATATGTACAAAGATCTCAACAAATACACTTCAACAATGATGAAATAACAGTTGCACTGAAGCATCTAATTAAAAGGCAACCGAATAAACCTTTAGGCCATTAACTGCATCAAACGAAAAAAAACAATTCTTCCGCTTCCCTTCAGAGATCCAAGAGGCAGCGGAATTCAATGTTCAAGACAATCATCTATCTTTTCTAGATTTTAGCAGGAGGTCTTCTGTTCAAAAGAACTCGTTATGAAATCAAGTTAAAAAGAAGTCTCGATGACCCTCCCAAGGAAGCCTTCTATTCATGCAAGCATGATAATTTCCTTAATGATGCCGAAAGTCTCTTCATCAGTATCATAAAAATAACAAAAAATGAGATAAATAACATGAACAACGACTAAAGAAATGAACAAGTGCAGAACCATAAAGGAAAAATTGACATGGCGCATGCTTTCTCGATTTCGCCCACCAAACCAGCTAGCTACCTTAACGATTATGATTTACCAACAAATAAGGCAAAGTTTACTCATTTTTAATGAATCCCACTATCTGCTCAAATTTGTAAAATACTCATTTTTTGAGACCCGACGAGTGTAAAACGAAAATCAAAGAAATCGCAAAATGTATGCAAACTTCCTAGCACCTTTAAGTTGCCATTTTCTTTTTGAAGTTAATGGACCCACTTCAATGACGGTAGAGTTTGTATACATTCCACTCAAAAACAGTTTCAATGGATTCCGAGATGAAATTATCGCAGTGATAGACAAACAGACACACACGTACATGCAAACGTACATAAATACATACACAATACACGAAATCACCACAGATTGCATATGAATTCGTAAAACTGTGAAAATAAGCAATTAGAATATTGCATCATTGCAATGGTAGAGAATAAATAAGTAGAAGAAATAAATAAAATGATATAAAGATCGAATATTAATGTAGATCACAAGAAAGTGACGAGGAGTGAAGGCGATATCACTTACACAAACAGCAAAGCAATGCATCATCACTGATCTGTATTTACTCTCAGATCAAGTAAATTTTCTTGTGAATTTTGGAAAACATCCAATAAAATTCAACAATACTTGAAAACGAATCTTTTCCATTACAATCTCGCATCATTAATAGAATAAATTCAGCAATTTCTTATTCAACGAGATTTGAATTTGAATTCGCTACCACAGTCTTAGTCATATTAACTGACAAAAGGAGATGAACAACAAAACAAAAAAAAAAGAGTGACTCTTCATGCTGTTGGCCAACACGAAATACCATCGGCAACTTCATCATCAACAATATTAAGCAAAAACGAACAGAAAATCGCTTATTTGGTTTACAATAATACAGTACCATCGAACTGAATATACCAATTAACTTTGCAAAAAAAGTAAAACATTGCGCTCACTCCGACAAAATTTTGTTCAGAAGAAGAACGCCAATCACCATTGCGCAAATAAAATTGCAAATCATTAATAAAATAGTATAAGTCAAAAATGCCTGGAAAAACGTTGCAGAAAGCTTTATAATAAGTTAGGAAGGCGTTCTGAAAACCAAAATAAAAGCTTGTGGAAGTTACCCTTCTCCTCATAGATGACCTTAAAAGAAGCGAAGACGAAGGTGATTGCATCAACTTTCAAGCTATCTAATCCAGATATACTCTCACAATTACAAATTAAACACCAATCAACAAACTAATATGTAAATTACATGTGTTGTGTTTGTCTCTTTGGTCACTTACTTGCATATTGAATGAGCAGCCAACTAATCGAGTCGAGATTCTCAACTACTTTGAGATCTCAATTCGAGCATTTAACAATGATTCATCTGATTGTTGATGATTTAATGATTCTCAACCCTATTAGCCAATAAATCACTGTATTTCGCAAGATGCCAAATCACTGCTCATTAACTCACTGCCTATCGTTTTCGATGTACTTCTATTATTACGTAATACGAAATTCCACTCAATATTTCCTTATAAAATTCTATTAAAAAAAAAACAATTCTCCCCAAATAATACACAATAAATACATTGAAAGACTATAGAAACAAAGAAGTGCAATTGAAGAAAAAATGTGGAATCGAAAGAAAAAACACGTGAATTTGTATATTCACATATGACACTATCCAACAACTGCATTTACAAGTGCACAATAAATTTGCATAAAAAGTGAAAAAAAAATGTACCCATAAGACTCATAACGGCGATAAGTAAAAGCCGGTAGCTAATACTAGAGCTATAAACATGTGGACAATAAAGTAAGTAACCTTGATCAAGATTCAAGAAGCTATAAATTCCTGAAATCTTCCATGGAAAGGACATAGAAGGGGAAAAGGATGCTCGACGAGTAATCGATATAAAATCTTTTGTAACGCCTGTAGCACCTCAATCTTCATTAGTTGCATAAAAATTGGGTGCAAAGAAATAGTACAATGAAAGATAGCATGAACGGTGATTCAGTCGATCATTTTTAAATGAATAGTGTTTGAACAAAACTGTCAGTACCGTTTCCCCTTTATCGTAACACTTTTCAAACGTAGAGACTTCGCAAGTTGCTAGATATTTATAGAAGTACAAATCACAACAGAGTACATTTTTGATTCCATTTTCCATTCTAAACGGTGGCATTACCTCGCTTTCTCAAGACATAAAAAAACATAAAGCATATACACTTCATTGGAAACAATTTCATCATTATTATTACTTAATTTTTATTTATTTACCATTAATCAATGTACCATAACGTATACGGATTGAAATAAATTCTCCATCAAATAGCACATTCTCTCATCCTCTCTCCCATCCTTTCCTCCTTTCTAATTCAGCTAATAAAATAAAATTAAAAAGTCAACTCATTAGATCCATCTTCATAACGCTATGCTTACCTTATTAACAGATAAACGGAAAGGTTACTATGCATCAAACATATGCGATAATAGCCATCTATAAAAATTGTAGTCGAGATTTTCAGAAAAAAATTGTAACTTGAATTAAACACACATATAAGTCTTTCTTGTTCGACGAAAAAAACATGACGCTAGATACATAGGCAAACATCAGAATCATAAAACTTGAAATATGACTGGTACCGTAGAGAGATGATGTGATTGGTCTGCGGAAAACGACCGTCTGTCGAATACTTTTGAGTCACAATACGATACACTGAAATATACAACAATAACAGTTTTGCTCTTTCACAGGTAAAAGTTTAAGCTTAAATCCTCCTCCCTCCTCAACCAACTATGTCGTATACCTAATTCATCCGATATAACGTCTCTTTTAAACTGATTAACCCCTGTTCAACACCACAATCATCTGAACGGGTGATAAATCACCCACACGAATAAGTAATAAAATTTGTTGTTTTATGGTACATCATATAATTCAACAAATCAATTTAAAATACCGCTAAACTCCTAAAGATCAAAAAGCCTAAAACGAGAGATTTCGATTAGTGAAGTAGCTCAGTAGCCAAGCGCTGACAATGACATTCAACAAAAACGATTCTATAGGCCTATTCCACTGCATTTTTCACTTATTTAAACAGCTTAAACAGTACTATGCGCATAGAATGCTTTATACTGCACAGACGATAAGAATGGATATTTGTACAATAAGAAAATTATTTAAATGAAGGGAGACCCGTACATTACTGAGGTTATGATTCACTTGTAATGTCAAGCAAGAATTAAAATGCATCTAATACTTATTGAGTAATCGATGATTGCTGAGCATAAATACGACTGCCGTGATCGTGAACAGCAAAAAACATCTAACCCGGTCTGATCTATCCGGTTTGTTGAAACGTTTTGCAGCAGAAGGCGTTGATGCTTCTGACGTCACGAATCCCTCTGAACTCGCAGATGATGAAGGCGCTGTGGGTGTGCTGCGACTCCTAAATTAACTGTAGACTGAATAGCTATCAAGACTGGCTCAGTAGAAAAGATCATATCTTTGGACTCATGATAGGGTAATCTAAAGCTCGTGAAACAGAACCCACACTTTAAGATATTCTACTGTACTTTAAACCTTTCAAGATATGCAAGAGAAAAAGGGCAACGAACTTCACTTGGTACCCAGCGAATTCCTAAACTGTAGAAAGTTTCGTTTCGTCTCTAATCTATTTACGATGTCGCTATCTATTTCAGGCAACTAAGTACCCGCGTTGAACGTTACCAGTTCAGATCACAATCCTTAATATGATTATGCAAAAAGTAACATTAGAATCGTTAATACTTAAAGTTTTCCACAGTAAACAGCTTCTCTTGAAATTGGAAAAACAGTGTTGCCTGCTCTTTTCTGAAGTGAGTCACAACATCTTTTATGAACAGAGTATTTAAATAAAAAATTGCAGATAGTTGCCTCTTTCTAAATCCAATTCATAGTGATGTCCTACAAGGAAATGCCTCAGGTTCTATTCTGTTCTTTGCACACATCAACGGTGTTTCTTATAACATTCAGATTTATACTACGCTTTTCGCTAACGACCTCAAAATTTATCGACCATTGTGTTATTCTGCCTATTGCTTCCATATTCTGCTTCAGGATTTGAAATAAAAACTTCAAAATATAAAAGATAAAGCAACACACATGAAAATTAATCAAACAGAAGATCCGGGGATATAATAACGAAATATAAAACAATGGATAAGAAGGCAACTAACATAGTATTTGCTTCTTCCTCTCGTCTTGATTCCTCTTCTTGTAAAGCCAATGCCAGGAGATGGCTGCAAAAAGCAAATCTATCATGTTTCATATAAAATCAATCTAATAGTTAACGCTTTGATGAATTAATTAAAAAAGAAAATTTCAGATGAGGCAGGAATCCAAGTTATAGTATTCCCTCATATCGGTCAAGTCGCTCCTCACTTTTTAATTTCAAATCTTGAAGATGCAAACAATGCCTTTTGGCTATGCTAACCTCCCTCCAAGTTGGCTGCAATCTCGAAAAAAATAAACCGTCCGCATTTTGTACAGATATGTAACCCTTTATTTTCTGTTTTTTGACAACCGAACAACTACCTAAAAATATGACAGAATCCAGTTGCGTTTTATAAGAACCGCGTTCTTTTCTGATTGGAGTTTTCGTTAATATTAGATATTTCAGTTATTCTGTTATATCTGACGAAACAACTAACCCAAATATAAAACGAATTTACGGACATAAAACTCATCCTTACCTTAATGCTCTCAAGGTGCTTGCTATATGCCATAAGTAAGAAGTTATATGGGTACTTTATCTTTTTCCACAACAACTCCCCCTAGAGACTAATGAATTCATAGTCTAGTCATCAGTTCGGTCACCTCAGATCTTTTCTTCCCTTTTCTCTCCCTCTGCAATTTCCAAACATGCATGAAAAATTATGGGAAAATTACTCGGTTCCTTGCAGAACTCGGCTCCCCAACAGCTCCACAAAAAGCTCCTTAAAGAGTAATCAACGTAAACACCTACTCGGAATTTTCTTTAGCATCAGCCGGTCGTGATTCGTTAAAAGAAGCGTCGACGAAAACCGAACTACCATCCACACTGTTCAATGTTTCCCATACGACTGACGGCTCATTAAGGAAGCCTTGATCTGCTACGAGCACAAATAAACCGTCCTGAAATGATTTTTGCAATTCCCATTGAACCGTGATGTACATTGTACAAATCAGATGATATAAACGGATATAGATGACGAAGTGTACGACGCGTGCTGTCATCGAAGCGTATTTGTGCTTATTCCCACTTGCCAGTAAACCAGCTGATACCGTATGCAACCGCTTTTAGAACAACAATTGGAATTTCGCTTTTCTCGGTACGGTAATTACTCGATTACATGCACATATATATGTATATATATATATACATATATATATATCAAGTTAGGACTAAAAATTTGGCGAGAAAAGATGGTCAATGAAAAAAAGAAAACGAAGGCAACACAAAGCACAACTAAGTAGTAAGCAGGATGACGATATAAGTAATAGAAAAGTAGATCTAAAACGCTTCACAGGTTAACAAATTCAGTAATAGTGAGACAAAAAAAAATTGAAGCCTCAGACATCTGTCTAAACAAGAGATGGAGAATGATATGGGCGAAGAGTAAAAGAATGTAAGCTAAACTCTGTTCTGCGTCTCCACTAATGAAAATGCCGGTATTTTATAAAACTCATCATCTACTACGTTGTTTACTAATCCATAGTTTGAAAATAAACGCAAAAATAGTCAGTAAAGGGAAACCTTATGTTTGTAGAGCGTATGGAAATGGTTGTTACGAAATAGAACTGCAATCTGACCATCACTTAGAGCAGCGTTCAACTCGAAAAGTCCATAAACTGTGAGTTGTGAGGCACTCGATTGCAGAAAGTCAGCCAATATACATGACTCGGTGTCTTGCTCACCGTTCACAATACGCTCGGCCACCTCGTTATAACCCAAATTGCCCAATAATCGTACTGCAAGTTGGATAGATCTCCATAAACATCCTAACGCATTCTTACATGTTACACAACTAAATCTTCATAACATGCATTGAACACTGGACTTCTGTGATGGTAATTAAACATTTACAATACAATCACCTCAGTGATCAAATCAATAAGCGATACTCTATGAGACAATTTTTTTATTTACAATTTTAGTTACCTGCGTAAATACGCATGACTAAATTTCAAAGAACATTTGCAAAAGATGAGCAAAGTGAATTTGGATTTGGGTTCGTTTCAGTGAATTCAACCAATATCAGATAGAGTGGTCGGCCAATCAGAAAAGGCAGGAGAAGACGGGTCCGACGGAAATAGACCAGTTAAGATTTCTTTGAAACGGATGTGTTCGCACAAGAAATAACGCATAAAACGATCACCCTCCAATGTCAATGTTGCCATAACCATGCACTGGATGTTTCACATTGATATGTGGATACAGGTATTAAAAAATTTTTTTAAAATGTCCCACCAATTTCAAGGAACCTATATCTTTATTTCCAGTCAAACCAATACAACCAGTTTACAGATCCAACAATCAGTCAAAAGATCTAATAACGGTGTACAAACAAAAGCTTTATCAAATATTGCCTTGCCAAAAATAGAAAAACAGAGAAATGAACCATTTCAACAATTTTTTCCAATATCAACAATGAAGATCAAAGAGTTTCTGCTTTCTAAAAATTGAAGCAAACCTCGATTAACAACACTGTCGCAGTAAAATCAGAAAAGAAAAGAAACCTACCAAGCTCTTTTTGCTGTGGATCCGCAACCCATCCATGAAGTAGTGGAATACCCAATAAATCGAAGAAAGCACATGCGGTGGTATATTCAAATTTGTTCACTCTGCAATAAACAATTAAAATTCAAATGGCTAACATAACGTAATATAGCACACTTTAATTCAGTGTATACTTTGAAATGCAGATATGTTTTTGATAAAGAACAGCTATTACATATATTTGTTGGACTCGAACTCGTGATCCTTCCACCCTGTCCACCATTGTTTCCTCAGCTGACAAAAATCAAGCATGTCAAATTTTGTTTGTTTAGTAGCTTTAAAGTCACTTTTAATCACATAGTAATCAATAACATATAAAAACCTATTTGCACAGAAATTTGACGTAGATAATTTTTTCAACGGTTTTAAATCTATCTTTTAAACAAAAAGGACAATAAAATACAGGATGAATTAAAGCACGTGATCTGTGTTTTTTTTGGCAATAAAAATAGAAAGTTTAGTTGCACTTTCTCGGTACAGTGACGTTTACATGAATAACATTAACGGAATACTTCAATCAGAGCCGATCTTAGCCTCAGATTTCTCTTCTTTGTACCTTTGGCTCCGAGTCTTTCAACAAGAGTACAGGTCTAGGCAGGTGATCATCTGCCCTTTGTTATTTGTAGAGACTACATGCAGATTAAATAGGCGAAAGGTCAGAAAGGAAAGAGGAAAAGAAAAAAACCAAAAGAAATAATATGGCCTAAATAAAAGCAAAAAATACCCATTAAATTGAACGTTGACATCAAGGCCACGAGGAAGTGATGGCACCAACGATAGCACGTCACTCATATTCTGCTCATAATTCAATGCGTCGCCTTCATTCAAACCCTATCAATATTTAATTTATTCAGTTATAAAATGAACCGGAAATCAAGTATTTGCTCATACTTATATAATCGCAAAATATGAGTTCACTATTGATTACAAACTTTTTGATTCAAAGGTCACATCTCCACCATAAATCATTGAATATTTGAATCACATGATGTAATTTATAAAACTTCTGCAAATGTTATGCATAAATTTGAATAAAATATTTAAAGAACGGTAAAAAGTTACAAAATAAAATTAAGTGCAAATATAAATTAGCATACAGCCAAGAATGATGCAAAAATTACAGGAATTTGGTTCCGTTGAAACAAGGGAGAATTGACTGACTGAACAACTCATTATATACTTTCGTGAACTTAATGCACGGCAAAAAATTACCACATAACATCGGGTTTGCAAATTGTTTTTATTTGACAGATAGCTGTCTCTCCCTTCACCAAAACAATAAAATGCTGCATATCTGTAACACAAAAGTAACTAGGAGACCAACCTATATTTTTTTTTAAATACCCCTAAAAGCAACATCAATGAATACCTCTGGTTTCAATCGAAGCAGACAGTCAGCAATACACTGCAACAAATCCTTCTCGGATATGCACTCCGCTTTATTTGGTAGACCGAGTTGACCTTAAATGCAACAGATCAATTCGTTATCGATAACAACGCTTGATCCGCCATAAAATAGCGATTCTATCTACTCTAACAGCATGATCCGATAATATGATCAATCGATAAGACGCAAGAGTACTTCAATTTGAGTTTTGCTCCTTTTCGGCATGCATTTTTACAGTCGTTTTTTTTGCGATGTATGCATATCTTCCACTCATCCTCATGGACAGTTTCAATAATGCCCTCAACACAATGAGGCTCGATATCCCCCCCAACCCCCAACCCCACCCGCCAAAAGTTTTCGGGAAGCCAAATTACAAAAGATATGTAGGACCACTAAGCCATTAGTCAGCACGGTTGTAGAGTACTATTCACGTTCAAGCTATAATGCAAACACATGGCAGACAATTTGTTACAATGTCCTCATTTACAAGAATTTCTTCCACCATTAGCAATGTGAAATGAATCAACAGCTCTCCATCTCCGTCGGATATTCTCAGCTGTCGATTGCTTCAAAACACCAAACAATCACCCTACTATTCGATATTTTGCCTTCTCGAATGTCATCAAGAAATCCAATCTGATTTTGTGCAACGCTTTTGCTTATAATAAATGATCTAACTATTAGTTAACACCTTTAACATTTCATCTTCTTCCCGCTCCCGATTTTATGAGAAGAGATGGTGCTTTCTCGCGAATCGAAGTGTATAAATTTCGAATTTTAGAGCAACTCCCTCTTAAAAGCATGGATGCCTAATAAAATTTAGGCTATCTCAATGTTCGGAAGCTGTATATTTCAATCCTAGAAATATTAGGAACTTATTAGAAAGTACGGATGACCCTATTTGCATTCGCAATATTTTCAGTTGAAAATATGATATTCATAAAGAAAGCATTGCATGCAAATGGAAACAGAAAGACAAACGAAAGCGATAGTGGTGAAACAGACAAAAAACCTAAAGAAAGGTTGACAGAAGTTAGAAAATTTAAATATATTATTCAGTGGAAGAAAGAAACATCGTGGAATAATGCAGAAGAGTCATAGAGACTCTGACTTGGAGAAAACGAATATTGGAATTGAATAGAAATCGAAAATTGAATAAAAGGAGAAAAGGGAGACATGAGCAAATATGCCGGCAGATAGCGAATCGAGACGATAGGTATAAAAAAGATATGAGATACTCTTAAAAAAGCAAATATTCAAAACGAACTACATTAACTTAGGAAACAAACAAATGAATGCAAAAAATACCACCCCTATCTCAGGTTTATAAACATCGTTCCCTCAAGGGGGTGGGAGGCATGAAAGAAAGGAAGCATGAGTGCAAAAAGCATAGAAAAATAAACCTTGCTCGGTTTAATGTTAGAAAACCTCAACTTTTAAAAGACTCAACGAGATCCATCATCAACTTAAATGCTTAGCTAAATGAAAGAAATATTTAAAAAAGTTAAGTAATAAAATCACATCGGTTCGAAGCTTTTTCTGGCATAACTATTACTGTCATTTATTGCATATCTTCCTTCATGAAACCCTTTGCTTGCATCCTATGAATATCGATGAAAAAATGTGGCATTTCTGGCAAGTTTTTAACACATTTACCTATCTATAATATTTAGTGAAACATAGACATGTAAATTTTTCATTGCCTGCATGAAGTATTAAATTTTGACAGTCTAAGGAAAAATGCGCAAATATTCTGTTGTTAAGTTCAGAAAATGTAATCCACTAATCTATAGCGTATCATAGTCTCTCTATGAAACGATTTCCTTCTATGGGTGCCAAAATGAAGAAATTTTTGAAGGAACTTTCTTTTAAATTAAAAAAAAGGTATAAAAGGCCAGTATCTACAACTGCAATAAGCCAGCTCATTAATCGGATCTCCACATTTCTATGAGCTACTACCTTTACTATTTTTGGGATCAGCGCAACACCGACCACGAAGGAGATTCAGCTCGAAAAAACATTCAATTCAGACTTGTCCTTACTAAGATCAGACATTACCTCCGTAGATAACACCAACATTTTTATGACTTCCTATAAAAAGATCAGGTACACTTTCCCTGCCAAAAATTCTATACTGTAGAAATTTTGCACTGTTCAATAAATTTTAAAAAAAACTAACGTGATAAGCATTTGAAACGGATTCGCTTCTTTCATTACTCTCAGTTGTTTCTTCCGTTATTTCAGTTGCCATCAACTAAAAAGTAAAAAACGAACGCTATGCTTCCTCTTAAACATTCACGATGCGATGATTTAGAAACAATAGAAATAATAATTTTACAATCGTATAAATCCTCTTTATAAGAAATGATTTTGCATATATAACACAAAATTCAATTAAAATTGACTAACGGTGAAGATATAACACAAAATTCAATTAAAATTAACTAACGATAAAGATATAACACAAAATTCAATTAAAATTAACTAACGATAAATATAAATATTGTCAGTTCAACATTCAAAGAGTAATGCATCTTCTACAGCCTTAACAACATATACAACCATATTGAAGATAATATGATGAATTTTTACATTTAAAAAAAACATGAAAAGAGAAAAACAATGCTTAATCCAGTAATGAATGACTAAGCAAGAGCATTCAAAAAAAAAAAAAAATTTATTTCATATTTAGCTAGAAATACTAATAAAACACGTCTCAATAAATAGAGAAATATTCACGATGAGTTGGCATGATATGCGCTTTCCTAGTTTTCCTATCTAATCGACCATTTCGGCAAATTACCAACGAGTAATAAAATATGCAAAATAATTTCTTCATATTTTAATTAAATTAATCGCTCGCATAAATCATCTACAAAATGTTTTTTTTTTGTGACTCCAGCTATTGTGAGCTGAAAAATCAACACGCACAAATTGCAAAGAGATTTTTTCGCATATTTTAATGCTTGATAAATGATTTTAAAGTTGATCGATCATCCTGAAATATGGTACTTGAGAAAGAGCTCTAATTTCGGTCTCTTAATTTGGAAATACTACACGTATAAACATATATAAATAAATAAACGTAGGCAACGTTGTCTTTATGTATATTTTGGATGAAACTGATTCTGGAATGCCCCGTCACCTATTATTCACATCGGACAAGCTCGATTAAAAGAAAGCTTGAACTTGCTTCACTCAGTAAAACCGTAGGAGTCTTCAAGTACATGAAACCTATCCCATAGTACATAACAAGCAATCAGAGACTTTACTGAGGACATTTCATACCGTTCAAATGATGCAACTGGAAGAGCCGAAAGCCTTCAAGTAGTGCAGAGAATACAGCTTCCTGCTATACCTTCTCTTGGTCACAATGAAAGCATGACCTCGAGAATGATATGCCCCCACGCGTGTAATCCTTCCCTCAACTTTAAAGGTTTTCTGGTTATTACACCTCCAATAGTTGGTGTTACACCTGCTGCAACCTTTATACTTACAGGAGTTAGGAAGCAATTCATTTCATTGCAACAATTAAAGCGTAATCCCTATATAAATGACGCAAACTTCCCAATAAAAGATCCATAACTTCCTCTCTGTCCATTGCAAGAAACGTTCGACGAAGCCGCTTCGCCATTATGCGAAGGGATTCAATTAGCACAGCGTAAGATCACCAGTACCATAACTCTATGATAAAGGAAGGGCACACCAACATCGTTTAGGTGTGATCCGATTCCCCAACTTGTATCGTTGCTAACCTTAACCCGATATCCAAGTACCAATTATATTATTTCAAATAGGTGAGAGCGAGTGAAATGCAAGAACCAGATTGACAGCCGACAACATTCACCTTTCGCAACAAAGCTTGAAGCAAAATTCAACATCATCAAAAACAAACTAAAACAACACCCCCACACCTAACTCCTTAATCTCGCTCCTTCCCATTCTATGGTTGCATGACATCAACACAACGCCATAATAGCTTTTTTTTCCCGCGCGCTATGCCGCTTAGGCAAAGTGCCAAATTCCAAATGGTATTGTCTAAAATCGAATTTTCATTGTGGGATTTTGAAAAAAAATAAAAAATAAAAATTCGGTAAAAATTTGCGACACAAATTACTAGAAAATGGGGGTGTTACCTTATTCGTTTCCTAGTAGTTACTAGTATAACTTCGATCGACATCATACTGCAGATATTGATATTGTACAATCTATCAGATCATAAAAGTGAATATTGAAGTAAACAAATAAACGAATAAATAAAAATATATACGGATGATATGTTAGTTGTTTATTAGTGAAACGATTTCAGCGCCTAAATTAATCACACTAGAAAATACCGATACGGAGTCGAATCATGTCGCGATTCGATTCGGCCGTCAACTTGATTTAGTTCTATTCGTTTTCTATATTTTCCATTCCTCAAGGGTCCTTTCCCTTGATGCGTCCTTGCAAGCAAATCTGTACTTGAAAGTACCACAGGGTAAGATCACCTACACCACCACCGATAAAATTGACGTTCTGAGTTGTGAAAGGTTTAATATGCGTTACAAATAAGACAACGAAGTAAGCGTTGATTTATTCTCGATACATAGATTAGTGAGTAAAAATCAGCGGATGGATGAACGCGCCGAATGAAGACACCACAATAGAGAACGCCTCGGTCGATTTGGCTTATTTTGATGGTGACTTGCCACCAGCGAGATTCTCTTGTGCTTTTGCGATTGCTTTGTCCAAATATCCCATTTGATATGCAATTCCAGTGCCAATTACAGCGGCGATAAATAGAATCATTGCTGGGCCCATTGTCTTCCGATTCTTTTGCAGTAGTCGACCAGAGATGGATAACTACTTCGTGGGCAAAAGTTGCGAGTGTGATAGATGCCCTGTGAAATTCACTCTTTTATACTCAAATTCTATGCAAATTTTGTGTATTTAACATTTTTTTTTTGTTGTTGTTAATTCCTTGCAAATGTAAATTATATGCAAATTGTGCTAAAGAATTTGTGTAAAAATTCGAAATTTACATAATTCAGAGCACTATAAAAGGAGTATCGAAAGTGGTAGAATGTAGTGTACATTTATCCCTCCCCAAACGAATTGCCGCATCGATCGAGATGGGTGCCGCTCTTCTTCTAATATTGGCTGTTATCATCGGCACCGGAGTCGCCTATCACCTCGGTTACCTGGATCCGTACATCGCACAGGCACAAGAACAACTAAAAGCGAAGCAAGGATAGATAATCTCAGCCCGAAGATCGGATATCCTTCCATCTACCTGCCTTCTAATGCCGCATTGCGATCTCAACGGTCACAATAATATTCCACATGCTACTTATCGAAAATAAATAAATCGTTGGAGTGGCTGCAGTAGTTCTCAACATCAGCAATTACAACACGAAGCTTTTTCTGTGTGAGCAAGCATACCCCAATAACCACTCGTTGGTGTGTAGTTAAGAGCATTGGACTTGGTGCAGCGACTGGGAGCAATCTCTTGATTCGACCCGAACGTTGGGTCGCATTGGGGACAATCCGAACGGATGTGGAGTCGTACGGCAAATAGGACCAAGATCAAGTCTGATCTGTGGCCTCAATGGGTTATGATTGGACCTACCTCAGTGGCGATAAGGGGTGAGCTTAATCCCCACCCTAAAAAGCAACAGAATAATTCTGTTCAGGTGTGCTCAATAAGATCTTATTTAAATTATGGCTGTCGTTGCGAGACACAAGCTGGGTGTACAGTGATGGGTAACTACTTCACATAGTATCCCAAACAGTTTCTCTTTGGCCAAGTGCATTCTTTCATCAGCCATCGTTATTATTTCCACACAACGTGTATAGTTACTACGGAAATATCGCATATTCGAAGATGCTAAAATGCGCTCCCCATAGAAAAACGTTGGAATGCCGGATCTCGCTTCATTTTTTATGTTTCGATTTCCATAAGCGACTTACATAAACCAAAAGACCCTCATTCTAGGTTGTTGAAAGCTGCAGCCCTCCTGCAACTAGCATACCATTGTAAACTCGGTGCATACCTCTTCACTTATTTCTCGAAAACAATAAATCGAAGCTATGATGAATTGCAGTTGTCTTTTATGAAAAGGCCGACCGCCGTCATCGGTCGCAGTGAGAAATATCCATCTTCTGCCGCAGAAACCTCGAACCATTTGAGTGAAAGAACAAAACTCAGAAAATAAAAACTTTTTTATTTACCTACAAGTTCCAACATGAATTTTGATATGAACAATCGAAATCGGAAATAGAAAACGTAAAAAAATGAGAATCATCGAGATTCAAAACGCCATAAAATAAACAGTACAAAGCAATTTGGCATCAAGCCAGCATTGAATAAAGTTATTCACAATCCATCATGCGACCGTGCACACCACTATCGACATATATCGTTGTTGTGAACCGATTGATAACTTCCGTTGAGAACTCGAACAAGCCAGAAGCTGGTTAACGATCAAACACCCATGCCTCCCTTCACTGTGATCACTCTGTACTGTTTAGATAAAACGTGTGAACCATAACTGCAGCAACAACGAACTACGTCCGTCCGATAAACACGCAGATGGATTGATTCTATTCGTGCTTCACTTTGATTTCGGT
>QEWY01002424.1:0-31608 GCA_006503575.1 Baylisascaris schroederi
AAATCCATAAATTCCATAAATCCAAATCCATATCCAATGCACAAATCAATGCACAAATGCACAAATCAAATCGAAATCCATAATGGAAGAACCCCAAATTGGCGTCTGCAATGAGAGTACGTCTAACAAATTTGGATTTCGAATTCGATGAGAAATACCTCTTTTTTCGAGTATTTAGTGATTGTTCATGAATGGGCAAAGTAAGATATTGATCGTGGTTTCAGTCTGTAGAAAAAATCGTTGTGACAAGGAGGTATTGGCCCCACTGGGAAAGAAGCTTGAGAATAATCGAATTTGTAGCAACGCACCTTCCTGAGCAGTGTTGTAAGTGCCTCGCGTATGGCTGCTTTGACTTCTGACATTCCCCCATTACAAGCCTCACGATCTTTATAAGAACGACAGAAACAATAGGCAGTTCCATTGCGTGCAAAACAGCGTATGGAAGGGTCTCCGGTTCTAAACCAAGAGAACGCAAAATTACATATTTGTGCCACAGCCAAACACTGAATCAACAAAGCAGAGATAAGCCATATCTTCGGCCCTGCCAACAGCAGGACACTCGAGGGGAAATAAGGGTGCAATGCTAAGAAAATCAGCTCAGTGTGTCGCACTATCGAATATTTTTCTCTATGCTGAGACAAAACTGACACACTGGTCGAACCATCGCCCAATAAATATTTGATGGATATATCTCTTGCTTTGTGTAGGAACGTACCGCTGCAGTAGGGTCCCCACGAACATACTTGGACGGTTCTTCGGAAGGGAAGCCATTAGTCAATAGTGGAAGATATGTGAAAAGATGCGGGAACTAGAGCTCCTTTTCTAATTCCGTAATGCTGATGAGGTTAGGAAAGCCACTGAAATTTCAGAATCGTTGAGAATTAAGTTTTTAGTACCGGTCCAGGCAATTAGTTTTTAAGATCTGTTTGTCGTGCAGACCACACTTTTAAAACTTTTGCATCTTTGCTGACCCACGAATTGACAACACATGAACATATACTAAGCTGACCATATGTACTCATATCACATGGATAAAAACATACGTGCATATAAAAAAGAAATGACAGTCCCACATTGCACTTCTGCAAAATCTTGCAACAGAGCAAACAAAAGTGCACACGGACATTCGATCCATTTGTACTTGGAAGTATGGCAATCTGGAACTGTTCATGCTGACCTCCCTAACTGGCTCACAGNTTTTTGCTCTGATTCAAACTAATGGAACGCGCGAAGGTTTCATTGAATATTTGTCACTCTCCGAACGCCAGACCCCACCTCAAATGAAACTCAATGTTAGACCTTTAATCCCAGCATCCTACATATTCGCGCGTCAAGAGCGGTACAGTTTCCACTCGAGGGGGTTCAGCTTCATCTAATCATCAGTTTCTCGTAATCCTGAAAATTCCTATGAAAGTGGAGCATCTGGCGGGTATTACGGACATATTTGGGCACCACATCGTTCCATCTGCATGTGACTTTGGTTCTCAAAAGCTGTACCTGTCAACTAATGTTGCGGAGTATCCTATGAAACAATTCACTCCGGTATTTGATCATTGGAGGGATTGTAGCTACCAGCTCCTGAACACGAACTAAGGGAGATAAGAAATTAAAATGTTCCGACTCTGATGGAACTTCTTCAGTGCCCAGGCAATCATTGTAATCAGACGAATCACTCCTCATATTCGTTTTAGAAATTAAGCGATATAATTTATCGAGGTACAATGAACAAATTCCCGAAGAACGCTGACGAAAACTACCAAGACGCATCTCGTTCTACTTCGTACAATCAGCATCTCAGCAATCCGAAAGCAACAAACACTGCGTTTTTAGTACCATTGAAGGTCTCGTGCGTTTAATGCCAAATGTTGCCAATCGTCCCAAGATAAAAGAGAAAAGGGCATCAGAAGTGAGTCGACCTGGCGAGCAGTACGAAGTAAGTGGATCCTCACCGTTTTCAGCAACACGGGATAGTTTAACCATCACATAACAAGCTCCAGATATCCTGTTGTTGATGGACAGCGTCAGAAGCGATATGTTGCTTCTGCCCTGTGACCCACCTCCTCCGAATTGCAAAGTGGGGTATGGAACAGCACAGCGTTGCAGCGGCACTAAATGAACAATAACCTGTCATTTCTAATAAAGCAATGCCGAGGCATCAGAACTGAAAAATGGAGGTCTGTCGAAAAATGAGCACTGATTAATCGTAGAGCTATGTTTACGTAACGCCTTGGCAGTAGAAATGGGCATCACTCGTTTGGCAAGTGACGGCTGGAGGTATTCCCGTTTTCGATGAATTCAATTATCTGGCATCGCCATGGTGGTTACTAATTTAGCCAGGAGGAAGACAATCGAAGAATATTTTTAGCACATTGTCAAAAAACTTGCTCTAGTGAAGTGCCCTCCCCGTGAAACAGTCCAACCCAACCGAAGGAGACCGCAGCTATTACATTTATACCAGCTTAGAATTGTGCTATTTTGAATTTTTCAGAACATTGAAAAACTGCTGTCGAGTGCAAACCCAAACAAAATGCGACCAACGATAGTCTTCAATGAGCGAGTTGGCGATAAGGACCTACCTCTTCCTGTTCTGTCTTTGCTGTTTCCCTTCCCAGCTGTATATCACATGGCGTATGTGGCTTTCCTTCATCAATAGAAGTTTTACAGCGACAAACATAAAGTTTTAGTGGACGGAATTCTGTATTTAATCGCACGTCACTTTTGCATCGACGAGTGGCGAGATATTTCTTATGTACATGCAAACAGCCGCATATTCATATGGTGATGCAAAGAAGAGTTCAAAGCTCTTTTGACTGCTTATGCAAAATGTGATGTTTTTGGTACTTTCGTTTTACGGCCGTGACCAGCTAGGAAGTTGCTGCAGTAGAACAACGTCGTAATAGAACTGGGAAGCAAATTCTGCATACAGAGAAATCAGTCATACCGATATAAGTGATTTAAACGTCTTGCGAAGATATGGGGTGAATATTATGTACCTAAGGAACGCTCCCACGTGATTTCAATGAAAGCATTCGTCCACAGCAACATTTAGGGTCCCGAAATTTCACTCCGTCTGCTGAAAATTACGCCTTGTTCGGACCAAGCGAAACCTTTCCTGATCTGTGATAACTCTGAATGTCGAGCAATTTACTCTATTTTCTCAAGCAATCATCTCCTGGACAGGCATTCTTCTACAAAACAGGTGAAATACAAGAAAGTTGTAACATTTGAAGGGTGCAACAAGGACTGGATTTTTCCAAACTTTCAGAACTTTAGAATAATGAAACTTGCTAGACATAAGCGATGTTTCATTTCACAAAACACACCTGAAATGGATCAAGAAAAGCTTTACTTCAATCCTCGCAAGATGAGTGAAGTGTTATTCCCATTAGATCACTAATAAATGCATGCTTGGAACATTTCAGAAAGAACTTTTCAGGCTATCAATCACTCATCATACTCCCCATGCAAAACCATCCACACGTATGCAGCTTTTAGCAGAATCGGGTAAGCTAGAGGATTGTATCTTCACAATATGGGAGATTTGGAAATTCTAAATTTTTTCCATATAATGGAGAGAAAAGTGGCGTTCTAGAAAGAATGGAGCGAGCCCGAGTGCAATTTCTCCATAAAAGGAATCAAAGGGATAAACGCCAGTCTATTGCATGTGCGGCTCCTTAGTGTATGCAAACGCAATAATGTGCAACAGGGCGAAGAAGCGAAACAACCGCCAGTTGTGTTCTCAATAGAAAAATCAACTGAACTATGGATGTTTCGGTCGCTCGCTGCTCGTGCATCTTATAAACACTAGGTCCGTGTAGCATTTCGTGCTGCGTTGAGAGGGAACTATAAAGGTCGTTAATGTGGTACGGCTCATTTAGCGTCGACATTTCACCCACTCCAGGTTGAAGACTACGAGTTATCTCTGTTGTGGAAGAAGAGCTGCATGAGAAGGGTAACAGTGAGCTGCCACTTCCTTCACTGCAAACACGTCATCAGGAAGCGATATTAAATAACCACAGCGCGAACCGAAATGGCGGATCTACACGGCAGTGCACTCTACTCACAAAGAACAGTTTTTTTACAACTGTAAATAGCTACAGCATACAATTGGATGAATCCGTATTTATTTCCACAAGCAATAACAGAATACGCCCAGAATGAATCCTCACACTTGCTTGAGCAGTAACTAGCAGGAAGAAAATTAGCAGAAGAAGAGTACTATAATTTAAGAAATTTCAAAACTGGAATTCCATAAGACAGAATACTGCCTCCTCTTACTCCGACATCTATCGCTTATAGCTTGTAGGGGACTGGATGACGTACAATGAATGTACGAGAAAGCCAGCAGTGAGAAGCGCCACTTGGAAATGGAAGTCAATGAAGGGATCGTGAAAACTGATAGATGCCTTGAAGGGGATTTGTAGCGAAAGTGAACAGTTACCAATAATAGTATGTATGTAACTTGCAGAGAAGGGAAATAGGGCTAAATGAAGGAAGCTCTTATATTTCGCCAACAAACGTTGATCGCGAAGAGTTCAGCCGTGCACAGAGAAGCCTCTTTTCACCAAAGATATGCATGGCTCATGGAGAGGACATTTATCTCTGCAGATAATCATTGACAATATCTCTCTACACATCAAGAAAGAACTAGATGGCAAAGATTTTCACGAAGTGATTGTCGGACTACAAAGAATCCGCCGAATAACCCCATAAAGAAATCACATCGCTGTATTAAATCCGGGAGGTTACATCCTCACTGTGGAAGGAAATGCTGTAGGAAATAAGCGTTTTAAGCAGTGAGTAGCCGAAATGCATGACACGAGATGCACCCACTGTAACCTCATAAAGCTGCATGCTTACTTCGAAAACAAAAGTTTTGTTCAATTTTGTCATCGTTCGTATTGTTATTTATACACATTACATCCCAGCCTATTCAATTTCGTTTCTTCCCCATCACACTTTATCCTATTTCAGTACCATTCATCCCATTCCACTGTATTACATTTTGCTCATTTTATCCTACCACACTCATTCCGCTTTCTGCTATATTTTGTTCAACTACATACATCCACTATGCCCCAGACATACTATACAACCAACTCAATTTCATTCGCTCACTAGCATTCCATTCTATTCCTTCTTTGTAGCTCTACTCCATCCACCTCGTTCAATTCTATTCCACATTGCTCCTTTCACACTACGGCGTCATTCTATTTCATTCCGCTTCACTCCATTCTAATTCACGCATTCTGTTTCGTTCATCTTAGGCAGTGCTATTTCATACGTTTTTTTTTTGAATGGTGCCACTCCGTTCCACTCCCTGCATTCCCTTCTTCAAAGTTCAACCGAGTCTTTGCCTTTTCATCCCACTTCCTACTTCCATACTCCATTAATTCCTTTCCTTATATCACACTTCACTCCATCCTACTCCGCCACCTGCATCAGTTTCAGTGCATCCATTCTCTTCCATCCATCCTATTCCACACCATTCCTCTCATCACATTCCATTCCATTCCAACATTCCACTCCATAACACTCCATTCATTCTGCAGGACTCTATTTAATCACTGTATCGGTTCCACTCATTCCACTCTACCCGTTCAATTTCTTAACGTTAAATTCCACCCTTCTTCTTCTACTCATATTCGAAACCTGATCTCATTGAACTCGTTTCCACTCAGTACTCCAGCCAACTTCTAACACCTCTACCTATATTCGCTCCGTTCCGCTCAATCTTGTTCAATTCCTTTCAAGCGCATTAACTTCCACCCGCTTTCATTCAACTCCTGCTCATTCCATTACATTTCCACTTAGCTCCATTCAGTCTCACTTCATTCCGAAGAGCTACCTTTGATTCTGCTCAGATCCGTCAGTTGCGGTCAAGTCCAATCTATTTTGTTCAGTGTTGCACAGTTGCATTCAGTTTAACTTAGCTGCGTTTAACTGCATTCACTAGGGTTTGATTTCACTCAATTCTATCCAATGCACTTACATTCCATTCAATTCAACCCAGTTCACTTTTGTTTAACCCAATTCTGTACAATTTTATCCATTCTTTAAACCACACTCAACTCTGTCCAATTCAGTTTAACTCCGCTTACATCCACTGAATTCCATCAAATTGCATTCAGTTCCACTCTGTAACATCTAAATCATTTCATCTTATTTTTTGAGCACTCCATCGCCCAGGTAATTTTGTCAGAAAATACTAACAGCCCAAAAACACCAACAGCCATTAGTCTACTCTCTTTTCCTGCCAGTTTGCTATTTCGTGCGAGCACGGTCGCTACCTCATACGCGGTAAGGAAACGTTTGAAAAATGGGCATTTTCACGAGAAAGGGGACGCGAGAGAACTGGTTATTGAATCCTCAGCTTCCTACCATTCTTAGCTTTACAAAGTTACGGGTGTACTCAGCTAGACGTGATATTGCATTAGAAGAATTATGTTGAAACGGCTTCAAGGAAAAATCATGTTTAGGGCATTCCTAAGATAAGTGCTTGAATCACGGTATGAAATATACTAACAAGAATCTCCACATAGCCGCAGCTGTTGTTTTCTTTGAGAAATGCATAAGCATAATCAATTGGAATGAGTGGTGCACCTAAAATAAAGCAGTTCAGAACAACTTATGCATAAGAAATATTTGTTGGGAACACTCATATTTCAGAAAGCCCCGGGCAACCGAAATACAAGTGACTTGCACTAGTAGCTCACTCAACACTCGTTACAGCGGGAATCAGTGCAGATCTGCAAGCGCCCCTCACATCACAAATAAACACCTATTACAGGGAACTTGGCCGCCACTCGTCCGCATTTGTCAGTCAACGGTGCTTGTAATCAGTACGAATGAAGGTCGCAGAGCGTGTAATCTGACCCCCTCCCCTCGTTCCGGTCGCCAAAAATCTCTAATTAAATTTTCAATGTCACGCTCTATGTGCGCTCCTCCTCATCCTCTCAGCTCCATCCTAGACAAAACTTTGAATCAAAATGTATATTCAATCTTGGTAAGAGAAGGAAGTAGAATTGGGAAAGTCCTCACGAAACTCCCTCCCAGTTGGCCGTCCTTCAAACGTATCGGAAACCTGAATTCTATGGATATTCGAACAGAAAAACGATGTGTAGAAAATTTTACAACTCGCATTGCTTGTAATGGTTCACCGATCGCCTGCTATCAGGCACGTCAACGGAAAGAAACTAGGCACAAAATGCGTATCATTGTCTGTACGACCGCAAGCATATCCGTCTCCTCACGTGCCAGTGACGGAATTTAATTTGGATTACTGCCAGTCTCACTGCTATAAAGTGATCTGGTTAAAATTCATCCTCTGCAGCGTTTCGTGATGGAACGGTTGCAGTTTGCGATGCGGGTCGTGAAGACATTTCTATATGGAGTGGGTTACTAAGTCAACGTTTTCCGTTAGGGACAATTTTTGTCATGAACGCTATTACAGTTTCATCAAGACATCTAAATCAGTCGCCGCTCGGGCTCTCGTCAATGGACTTATTTCTACGAATTCTTGCTTTGCCTATGGTTTCTTAGGTCATGAACATTTGCGCAAAGTGTGGCTATCGCCGAGATCGCTGGGTAGTAGCACTGTCAGTATTTACATTATGAGGTGACAGCTACGAAGCTGCAACTTAGGAAGCGCAGCTTGTGCCATAAAACGTAAGAGTTACGGTCACTTATGCTCTGCGGCATGCGAACTTAGATCTATGGACACCGGCGTCTGGTCTTCATTGACACTGGTCAAGAGCGTTATCAACATGCACGGGGTAGGAGGTTAGGGTAACAGACGTTTTTGTCAGATCACATCGTGCGAAGGAGATTGACCACATGGTATCACTGCCAAGATGGCTAGACGTTGTCACTATTACGTTCATTAGCAGTACGAACATAGGGCTGTCAGACACTTGTACGGGCAGCATTTTCACATAATTGGCGGTGGGTGTCGATGTCATATCGACATGCATTTTGAAGTGTAAATGTTACGAAAGACAGCTTCAATACCATCAGCATTCTCGTCGTGAGGAATTTATGTTGCAAACGTCCGTGCTCGCAGCTATTGATGCTACGACATTTACGCTATGGTATAAGAAATCTGCAGTTGCATCATTTGTACCTAACGCTACACCGCAGTGTATCTGACCAGGTATGCTTGTACCGAGTGTTCTTTATATCAGAAACACTTGCATCATTGACGATGACCTCGCAAAGAACTGCACCACCGAGATTCGCGAGAAGAGATGAACGCAGCAACAGCACTTGTGCTATTCGACATTTCAGTCATGGGATGTTCGAAGCAAGGGAACCGACGCTGACAACTTTAGAGCCTATACTTGCCCCGATTTTTTCTGTATGAATCTACTCCATAGGAAGGTAAACTTCGCCCTCCTACCTTGTAACGCATATGTGACCTTATTCCCCTAGCGGGCGAAATATTCCACAAATATCTCACTAGAGACATTATCATTGGCCTCTCCCTTTCGGATGCACTGCACTGTACGTACAAAGATGAGCTATCCTTTCCTACGGTTGACTATACATCTTCTTGTGGCTTTTAGAATTGCAACCTTCGAGAACGAAAGGTTATATTTGAAGTAGCAGAGTTTAAATTTCATGGCAGATTACGAGCAAAATGGAGGAAAAAGTTGAGAGAGATTCACATTTTTCACGCCTTTCCGATGATGGATCTGGGATTTCTTACTTCTTTGCAATATAACCACTAATTATTTCGATACAACATATAGGTCACACGCACCTTCCGCTTACTTCTAAAATAAGACAGCAAATATTTTTAGCATATTTTCGACTATCGTTGAAAGTACGTGTTGATGCAGTCTGTGTGGCATGCTTCGTGAAACGAATCCAGGAACGAGACAACCAAACAGCATAAAAGGTCAACCATGCAACAGTAACGAGCTTTAGGTGCCATGCACTCAGGAAAATTCTCCTTTTCCATCCGTTGGAACGATATCATTTATCTTCTCACTGGTTCCGACGTGGCTAAGACCAAGGATCCGTAAAATCTGCATTGACATATAAAACGAATCAAGGGATGTCCACCTTAAAGTGAAGTGGACACGAGGAGAAACTATGAAGGTGGGAGACCGTATGACGAAGCCTATGGAGAACGGAGGAAACAAAAAGCGACCTACAATCCATGTGAAGCGTCGGGGTGCAAAGAACGATGCATGCGCGTGCGATGACCGCAAAATGAAGCAGACACGGACATGTAAATGTGCACTTGGATACCGTGTGCTTTCTCACTGAAAATTCGGACTTGCAAATCGTCTAGCCCCCATGCGTAGTATTCTGTGCTGTAATTGCTTCTGTTCCTTATGCATGCATTTTCGATCATCTTCGACTTTTGCGGAAGCGTAACGAAGCAGCGTGATACCTGGCAAGACATTTAACACTGATGAATTAATGAATTCTTTCTCGGACTCCTCATGGATATCACGCATGACATCGGCGTTTGCGTAGTGCACTAAGCAAGAATGATGCTTCATTGTATCGTTGATAGCATACTTATTGAATAACTGTTGAAAATTGTTGTTATAATGACATAGCTGCATCGGTAAATATAACGTTCTCGCTCTGAGTTCACTCTGAAAAAACATATCTTCCTTCATTCCTTCGCCACTAGAGAGCAGTCAGAGCACTGTTTTTTCTTTTTTTCTTCTACAGAAACATCTTACGCCGATACAACAAAGTTCCATCGCCAGATCGAACATACGAAAACATCTGGTCCTTCAAATCCAATTTTTTGCACATTCAAGTTCCCAGACACTCAACTTCTTTGATTTATTTTCCATAGCCAAAAAAATGGCCGACTAGTATCTCTCAATCTGCCACTGAGAGAAGATTGCCGGTTATTACGTCAACATTCAGCCATTCAACCCACAAAAGACGGCGATGTGCAGTATGAATTGGAAGGTAGCTGATTAACAGCAACCGACACGAACTAGTTCAAATTAAATCCACTGTCTAAACTTTCTTCAACAGGTCACGCTTCCAAAAAACATATGCTCAAATTGCAGCTGCAAAGTGTCTCTGATCTGCGTTGCAGACAAATGATTAACTCATTTCTCCATCAAGCTAAATATAGATTTTTCGTGTTGCTTTCGGTCTCTTTCCACATCATAACGAAACTTTCGCATGCTGTTGCGACCATGGCAGCAACAGCAAGCAATGAATAGATCAAAACTGTTGCGCACAATCATCACCAATACTGGTTTCATTCAATGCTTCCAAGTGCCAGCAGCACTCGGCGAGCCGACTCTTAAATGAACTTCTGCAAGCATAGGGTTTGTAGCCCTAAAAATTTCGAACTTCGCAGTCTGACTTCGGAGCCCCGACTTTATGCCGCCAAACGACAACTGTACCGCTGGTGAGGCACTCCGGTTTTTCACCATTCTCATTTCTATACTCTTGCTACAATCTTTTCCACAGCTTGACTCCAAGGCGACACAGCTGCGCAGTCCCGCCCGCGGCCACTATTTGAAAGGAATGGAGAACAGTTTAGCTGCTTGTTCCAAAGTAACTTGCAAATGTGGAATTACTCACCTTGTAGTTACAGAAGGATGCCCTATTACAGCAACAATGAATAGTGGTAGCCATTTCTGTTCGATTATATTCATAGTACTGGAAAGGACACATGCTCTCCAGCGCTGCAAATGGTTCTAATTGCACAAGAAAACTCCACCTCCCACATCAAAGACAGGAAACAGCAGAAACTGCTATTTGGAGCATAGTATGCACTTTTCAAGTAATTTTTATGAGGGTTTTATTAAGAAAATATGATCCACATATCAAAAGTTTTATACTGAAATAATACTGACGTAAAGTCCTTTATGCGTACAACGTCAGTATAGACCCAGATGAATATGTTTCTCCGAGGAAACAAAGTTGAGAAAAGAAAACAAAAAAAGAACAATTTGTAAAGGCAAACACAGAAATCACATGAGTATGAGCACAGACGCAATAGACGACTGTTAGAAGAGTACACATTTGCTAAGAATGCACGCAGATGCGGATAGATTACCTATGAGAACAAAAGGTGAACATGCCTCGGCCCTTATCCGTTGACGTGTGCATCTGAATTGTGCGCGGGCAATAGCCACAACGAAACGCATAATCTTGTTAGTATAAGAATCAATATAGACAGCTGAACTAATAGTAGAAAAATCATAAGGGAATGGAAAAGCAACCGTTATGAGAATAACTGAAAAATGCAAAATAAGAAAATTGTAGTAAATAAAAAGCTCTAAACGATAACACTAATCTCGTCANTTCCAATGCTCAACGAGCGAGTGAGACGTTACAAAGTTATTCACTGCGTGTCATAGAACCAACAAGAGGAAAGTTTTGCAGCGTCGGCGCCTTCGGCGCGCATTCAGATATCAACTGCCTTTCCATTTTGAACTAGGGTGTTTGCGCAATTTGGTTTGTAAAATTTCAGCGCGGAAAGCACAGCGCGAATCCCATCTGATTTTACAATAAGAAAATCTGTAAAGAGATTCTCAAGAGAAAAACTCACTGCTCGAAACAAATATGACCAAGCCAGCAGTTTAGTGTTGCAAGGACTAACACGCGCGAGTTTTGTCCAGGAAATGGTTCATTCGCACCGCGCAGCGGAGCAGATTTTCTTTCAGGAAGTTGCCATTAGCGCCGCTTCAACATTTCGCAAAAAACATCGGATGTTCCTCAATGTGTTCTGAGTCCCCTTAAGACATTGTTTGGAGCATCACCACTGCGTTTTTGTAATGTACTGTCAAACTATCCCGCTGCACTCTCCTCTTGTCTCACTCTCATTTTAGTGCTGCATGTATTCAGCTTCTCGGAAGACTCTCACAAAAATTGTGAAAATGCCCTTTCATGAGACATTTCCAGGTGCTTTTCAATTGTCTTACAAACAAAATTCGGTGGCCAGTCGCTTCAGCGTGGATAATTAAACATCATCTATAGCATCTTCAAAAGACTTTCGCAGATCTCTTCAAAGCATGCCATTCAATAGCGCTTCGGCTACTGAAGAAAGTATTGACCGTTGGGGACAATGCTCTCAAATCATTCGTCTTCAGACGTCTACGAATATGAAACACTGTACATAAAGAAGTGTAGAATGTGGAAATTTCTTAGCATCCTCTACCAGGCTGAATTTTTGGAATTGCTCATGCTCTGATCTTTCACAAAAGCTCACTTTTAATGCCTCATTTCTCTCTACGAATCTTCATTCCGTTCTCATCGCGGTGCTCACTATATTTTGACGTTATCGCACTGAAAAGTATATTTTCTAGGCTCCACGATCCTGTCCTACTTAGTATTTTTCCATCACACTCTTTCCTTGTTTTTTTTTCCTTTGACGCTAACATGACATGTGTTTCGCCTCTTTTATTCCACTCAGCATTTTTTAATTAAGTAATCCACTCCACAGTCAGCAGCAAGAAATTTATGAAAAGTGAGCGGAAGAAGATGGCGCGTTCAATGCAGATTAGTTCGAACAAGAAAAATGGCGCGTTCAATGCAGATTAGTTCGAACAAGAAATACATAATGTAATCTGGCATTTGACGCGAGAGAACCAACTCCGTGGTTCTATCTGAAAGACAAAACGGCAGTTGAAGCAACAGACTATTATAGAATTTTGAAGGGGCCCGCACTGAATACACCGATGCTCCATATCGTTGTTCGAAGTTTTAAGTTCTTGCCATAACAGCCTGAGGCTCAAACAACAGATGCCCTATCGCTTGCAGGCACTAAACAGCTTGATAAAATCAGCAACAAGATGCCGTTACTATATAGCGAGCGCATCATAGAAGAAGAGAAACAAAGCCAGCAAACGCTCAGACACTTGGAAGCAAATACAGGCGCGAATAAGCACACGCCCACACACACGTACATGCTTGCACACGTAAGCACATATAAATGCACGCACGTAAAAACAGACGACGTGAAAGAAAATTTGCTACACCTTCCAGCACACTTTCAAACCTCGCTCTTCTTATTGCCTTTCCCAGTATCAAAGCATCCTGCAAACAAATTTCAGTGAACCGTTATTCAAATACAGCGTCTGTGCAATGCATGGAAGCAGTGCTGCTATAAGCTGTTTCAGAGGGCTGCAAAATGGGGTTGAAATGCTTGCAAATCTCCAGATGTTATCTGCCATTATCGTCGCAACTGGCGAACAATGCTTGTATATTTAAGGAATACAAGACAAACTTATGAATGCCAGGACAGCACTGGCGCATAGAAATATCCTTTATGCGAAATCTTCAACCGAAAGTCTTTCGCAATTCGGTAGCATCTCTTCTTTAGCAGAAAGGTTCACTTGACGTAACACAAGCTGTTGTCGCTCGTGAAGATAGAAATATTGCTGTTTCTGCCATGGTACGTGAACTAAATTAGCCGTGTAATGCTGAAAGCGGTGTACGATAAGATCAAGTTTAGTTTAAGATAAAACAGAGCGTGAAGCGAATTTCTCATTCCCTAAAAAGAATGGAAAAAATTGGAAAATCCCAACAAAGAATTTCAGGTGCTTGCTTCACCTCCCGACATAGATCTACGGCCTTTCTGCGAAACGGCGCGGGTGCCAGTACTAGGGTTTAGGGAATTTGATCAGCAACTTCTTTCCTGCAATGCGCACATATGTCAACAATCAGTTTCACGCGTCACCCGCCTCCATGCTTCTCCGATGCACTAAACCCATCCCAAAATAGTGCGTATTCCACAGACTGGTTTAGTTTTGAAAGCAAGTAATAGAACTGCTTGGAAATTTGTGACCAAAGTGGAATAATGTCCAACAGTAAATACATCCACCACTGCATTTCATGGTTGCCTTTTATGCACTTCTTTCAAGGTTTATGCACTTTTATGCACTTTCAAGGTTTTATGCAAGGTCTCAAGAATGTATCGCGATATCTTCTGCCCCTGTTTTCAGTGTGTGGCGCCTTGAAAAGAGCCTGCAGTACACATCAAAGAGTGCGAAAGGTGTCTGTTCTTTAAATGCGGCTTATAACTGCTTCGCGCAATATGCAAAGGACGATTGTTTATCAGGATACATCTATGGTACCAGAATTTTACTAGTTTCATTGCCAAGGTCTTGTGAGTTGTTGGAAGTGTGCTGTGATCAGCTTTCTGCCGCAATTGTTATTTTTGAATTGTTATTTCATTTGTGACCGTTACTCCACTTTTATTCGCGGCATATAATTTTCTATTGGTTCATTTGCCAACAAATTTTAGCTGCCTTTGTTCATCGTGTGTGGCCTCTAGCTGAACTACGCCCTGCATCGGTAACCCTGCAATTCTTGTCAAATTCACAACATATGAGAAATTAATATTACATTAAGGAATTCATATTACTGAAATGTTTCTGTTTTCATTTCAGGTTGTGACTGAGCCTTATAGAGCTTGCAACGCTCTTTGAGATGCACCAACCCCGGTCTTCAAGTACCGCTCCTTCGCGATGTATCGTTGGATTCACTGAGACTAAGACGCGTCGGAACGCGCACTCTTTTTGTTTCTCCTTTGCGCATACGTGTGCAGCTAAATCCACCCCCATCCTATGCTGTCTTTTCCAATTCTACAACGACTTCATTCGGATGGATCTTCCTCTACAATGACTAGATTGCTGCTCCTATCATGGATGCAGATTACAAAGCCAATTTGCATCCAGTCGATCCATCTTGAGCATTGTGCCAGCATCTTCGGTCGAACATGTCCGTAATAAGATCATTCTGCGAGGGTTTTGCACACCGTGATAACATTCGCCTCCCAGTGAGATTTAAACAGTTATTATGGAAGGCATCCTGCTGCGTTTAAGCCAGATGATGTATTCGGCGTAGCTGTGCTGGGGCTCACATGGGTCGACCTGTTTTGTTATTTTATTGTTTGCGCATAATACAAATGTACGAATAACTCACCAAGTGGTTATTAAGCTTTGGTAGAATCGTGTTATATGGCTCGGTTTCAAAAGCGTTTTTTGAACCAAGGAGTTGCGAAATAGTATGCTGAACAGATATCAAGCTTTCTCCGCCATTGCTGTTAAACAGCTCCTACAGCGCAGTTTGGCTGCTGTCCGTCGATCTCTCTGCCTCCTTTGGTGAGTTGCTCTCAAATTTAATACATCACCATCTATCGAGGATACGCAAATCGTGACAACAAAAGTATGACGATAAAAAGTTGCGCTGGAGACAATAATTATCGGTCGATTCGTAGGAAAGTAACGTATGCAAACCAAATAGGAAACCTCAAAATGCCGAATATCTCGAAAATGCAATGCTACCACGATTTTCTCAGAGCACTGCCATTGCACTGCAGTTAAGTTCCTGCACAGTTGCACATTCCAGAAGGGCATTGTGCTGATGATGCAAAAATTTCCTAAATTCTTAACTGCTAAAACTCTTCAAAAGTTTACAAAGCCAAAGAAGTGATTTGTCAGAAGTTTGCGAAAACGTTCTACTTTGGTTATACGTCCTAATAGTTTTAAGTGAGAATACCTCTGAAAAAGCTGGAAGACCAGTGAATCCAGAGACTGACAGTAAGGTTTAAAAGTATTTCTTTGCTACTACTGGCTTTCGCTATGAGTCCAGAAGTGAGACACATAGCGGCGTCGCCATTGTTGAGGCTGCATGCGCGGAGAGGACTGATTTCGATAGCGGCTGCAAAACAATCCCATGTCTGTCCTGCCTCTTTCTCCCCCTCTCCTCCTCCCGTCTGCTGTACTTTCCTAAAGAAGCAAGGGAGGCAGGAGACACGTTCCATAACACTCAAGCAAAGACGGGGGAGTGCCTCTAAATAATGAGCAATGAAAAAACAATCATGGAGGTCACACAGGAGAACAACGGAATTAAACTCTCTGATGAAAAGGATAAACGTTGCAGTTTTATCGGCTGTGCCACTTTNGTACAGAAAAAAGTTCGCTACAGTGAACATGAAAATTCTAAGCCCCAGATCATCTTGCTTATCGGAACCCGCAATTTCTAATTTCACTTTAGATTAAAATTCCTCACATATGGACGCTTTAAAATGGCGATAGGACTTTTCTGGCATCCACAGGTTGCGTTCCCTCTTGCTCTCCCATCCAAAATCCCTTGTCCCTTAAGTGACTTCTTTTGCCATAAAAGTTATCCTTAGAAATCATTGATGGCGCTCAGCCACCTACCACTAGTCTGACGTTCAGAGATGATGCTCCAGGACATATTGGCTTCAACGTAGTGACAGCAGTTGTCATTCACAGAATTAAATTCATCACTGCTTTCCAGATTGTTTTCCATATCAGACAGCACTGATGCCCTTGCGCTCCGCTCAGTCATGTGTAACTTGAAGGCATGGAGTCCTCATTATGAACAGCTTCTTAGTGATAAGTGACTATCTGCGAAGCACAATTTTGACAAGGTAGAGCACCTCTTTGAAAAAATATCTGGATAACCTTCTGTTCTTAGGAGACGGAAAGTTTCTTTCGTTCCTGATTATGCATTTTTCGTAACTTTTTCCTTTTCAGTTAGCACATATCAAAGCCGCAAAATGAAATGACATAAACAAAGCCCCAGTTTAGTGCCTCGCTACGCCTCTCGTCCTCCCAATTTTTGAGGTATGGCCGTTAAAACACATACCAAAAGTCCCTTCTGTGCGTGTACGTCTTCCCAGATGGGTTATTCCAACTGCTTTTTCAAAAGTTCCATAAACCAATAATCGCCTGCATTTCGAAATTGATTTATCAACCTCAACATCGTCACGAACAATTGTCCAGAAATTTATATGCTCGGTAGGTCGTCTGGAGAAAAAGGGAACCTCTGTGGGAATGTCTGTGGAACTGGCCTGTTCGGATGTGAAAGGAATACGTCGTTAGAGATTTCATTGCTTCGTGCACCCGTACTATAGCCTAATCGAACTTGGAACTATAGTCAATGAATCAGCGGCGGGCCGCCGAGTCATAAGGCAAGTAGAACCGATGGGCTTGTCTGATCAAAATTTCTAATTTTATAGCAATAACATTTCAGAGAGAGCAATCCTCAGGGCATATTGATGTTAGGTTTACAACATCGCGATAACGTAAGAGGCAGAAATGTTGATCCCGACAGGTTCCATTCATTGGTGTGGAATAGTCGAATGTGGAAGGAGATGAATCAGGTGCAAAGAGATGACCATTGTCATAGTCTCCTTAAGATCGCTCACCATGTCGTTCGTGCAGTTTCTGGATATCATTCGACGAGAATGAAACGCACCGTATGGACCGAACGTAAAATTTAACATTTCGATCTCTACGACGTTCAAGAACTCCTTGTAAGTAGGTGGGTCTCCACATGCCTCGCATCTTCTTTGCCGAGTGACTCTCACCCAGCACGTCGGCGTATTTGCCAACGATGGAGTCTGAAATATCAGCCGAAAGAACACCACAGATGTTGCAATTGACCAAGTTGGATCTCAATTCAGAGCTATGAGATTATGAACTTATCCTCATTGGCAGCATTTTTCGTATCTTTTTCCCGACAGGGGGCAACCATAACAACCTAAGGCAGGAACCGTTTAGCAGGAGGTGGGGTGGATAAGGAAGACAAGGTTTTAGACGGTGGGAGGTACAAAGGGACGGGGGTGGGGGGGGTGCGTGAACTTTCAGGTACCTCATCCCAAACGAAGAAAACATAGTTCAGTCAGCTGATGTCAAAGCGACAGCGCCTTTCGGGAAATCAGACTGTTGTGGTGGCAAAGTCAGCTGTGTGATGTTTTCACTAATCCCCACAAGGAATCTCTCTGGCACAAGTAATCAATCGTAAGGTGGTTTCTGTAATATCTGAACATTGTGCGAGACCATAAGCTAGCAGCTTTCGAAGGACGGCTTTAGGGTTTCGATACGAATTGAACGTGCCGCAATTCATGCTGCAGCATGCCTCGGTTCTCCGCTGAAAGTATTTCTCACAGGCTCAAGTAGTAATCTTCAATTTTTATGCTTTGTTTTCCAGCTTTTATAAGCAGTGATGCTTTTGATGATTGACGGCTATTCATATAGAGAGGCTGGCATTGCAAGTACCACAGAAACTTCATTTCAGAGGGGATCAACAGTTGAAGTGACAATTTTGGAATTCCACTGTGTTACTTCATATTTCCTGTCGACTTCGGTTTCCGTTATTCATCATGGCTAGCGCATCATAATCGTTTGAAACAAATTTCAATCGTATCCTCAAGAAATTGTGGCATTAACCGGAACCAGAAACACGATCTCTTCCCACGTTAGTGACACAAAAAGGCAGCCTCGTTTTGAAGTTACTTTAATACATTGTTGTCTACCTTTGCACTTGGTGACTTTCATTCATCATTTTTTCCACAGAAAATTGCAGCCTTATTAATAAGGTCCCCAAACTTGCACATATTTCATTAGTTTTTCAGAAAATTGAGCGCGAAGCAAGACCAAGTGTGATTGGTTTCCTACAACCATGAAAAGCAGGTTTTGCGCAAACGGAGTAGCGCATGCCTTATAGTTGCTGTCTGTTTGAAACATGACAGGAACAAGTTCCACTATTTCTCACTTCAGATTTCCCCTCACATCTTTCTTGAAGGCCAATCCAAGTTGTCAGTTTTCTCGCGGTCCATGACAAGCTGCCATAACATGCCTTACTATAGCGTTTTTGCAACATCAGATCTTGTTTGAATCAACCAGGACATCAGCATGGTCAAAGAGGCAGAGATGTCTTCGCAGAGACCCCGTGATGCTGACCACTTCATAATACTACTGATTACTTACAATCAGCAATCTTCACTTCGTGTAATAATTCTGTGTTACATAAAATCAAAGCTTTATTATAACCGGAGACAGCCGGTTTTAGGCTGAAACCAAAAGTATTTAAGTGAGTCTATAAGAAGCAATGCGCTGTAGCTATGAGTGTTCAGTAACGATCACGAACGAAATTTAAAGAACACGACCTTGCTAGCAACTGCATTGTAAGATCTCGAAAGATCTCGTCAGACCATCAGCAGTAATAACGCTTGAAATCTTTGTTATGAAGCTCAATGAGGCCCATCCATTATCATCAGTCAAATTCACTGCACTTACGATGCTGTTCTGATTTTCATAAGTGCGTTTGAATTTGGTGGCAGTGTATTATGTTTGTTTCTTCACTGATTATCAGTACTGCTTTGGATGATACCCTACAATGTTGTTTTCTTGAATAAGTCGGTGGACATCGATTTAGAAACTAGTAATGCCGCTAACCAAGTGAGCATGATCAAAGAGGGAGAGATAGAGGAACGCAATGGTTCCCTGAGTGCATAGTTTAGCAAGCATAAACAAAATGAAGGCAAAGAAAATATGTCTGCGCTTATCGATTTTCTGAGGCAGAGATGCATCACTTCATTGCGGTTCTTGCTAATGGTGTTCGGCTTACACTAATGTTTTGTTCAGGGGATTCTTATTGCCGAAAAATCGGCTTGCTAACAGTTTTTCGTATTGGAACCTATAAAGGGAACTTACTACTCGAAAATCCATGGAGAAGCACGTCGGCAGAACGATGAGTCGAAGTTTCTTTTGATCTTCAATCGCAAGAACGTATCTCTCTCTATACATCACACCCTTAGCAGCATCATCCTTCACGATGGTATCGTAGATCTTTTTCACATTCAAGTGGCTGTGTACTGTGAACATGTTTTTTAACCATAGCAAAGCTTCGAGCTTCGATGTTCCAAACTCTGCGCATTGCTTGCAGCACACGAAAAAAATATTTGTTTCGTTATTTGAAATTTGCTGCAAAGATAACTGCTGTTAAGTTCACCTATTAGCCACAAAAAATTACCTGTTCTTTCATAGCTGACCAACTGTCATGCTGCTCTATCCACCGAATTCCCACTGATAACATGCCAATGCCAATTTCTTCACTCTATGTCCTCACCTTGCCACTTCAACAGATAAAGCTAACTAGAAGCAGGCATTCATTTCATGATGCTTGAATGGAAGGAGCTTTTTTCGAAGATGTTAACATAGTTGTTGAATACCGAACTCCGCCTCAGAAAATCACAAACGGCAAGCCTCTCTCGACAACCTTTTTAGGCAGTTATCATGGCCAATGCTTCCAATTCCATAGCAGTTTTAACCGGAGATGCTCGTTTCGGCTCAGTGAAATTTCTAGCTCTCAGTTTATGACAGAATATGTTGTTAGAACTCAAAGACATGCTCGGATCTATAGTGCCATCGCTGTCTTGAGAGTGTTTGGCCTTCACTCTTTGGAAAGCGATAGGGTGGCGTTCGCACCCTCACTTTGCTGCAGAACTACTAAGAGGCTTTTATTCAGTGATTCTCAAAATCGTTATGAATTTGATTCCTCCTTCACTCTTTTCCCTCTACTTTGCAGTCGATAGACTTGGTGCTTTCAGCGTGCATGGAAATCTAGCCTATGAGTAGTGTTGTCAACATTTTCTTTTTCTCATCAACCCTGAGCCATCGGCTTTGGAATCATCCTCGCAAAAAAACGAAATTGTGATACAGAATTGTTCAATTTTTACATCATGACCGGGAATATTAAATATGCGCTTTCTTGTGATTCTGGATTACTAGATGCCCTATGTTGCTCAAGTTCTATTACTTTATGCATTCTGTCTGCTTTTACACGTACACATTCTCTTGAATCTTAAATAAGCGGCCAACAACGCAGTAAGCAATTCTACCCGTTGTTAACAATAAACACTTTCATTCTGGGAACAAAAACATTATTCCTGGTAGCGGGGTGAATGAGGTCAATGAGACATTGCTTATTATACAGCGGTCACATCTAGTCCGCAAATTCCCATATGTTTATGGAAGGGAAGCGCTGAGACGATACTGATAGCTTATAAAATAAAGCTTTTAGTTTTAGATGCAGTTCTTGCAGGTGATATTTGAATTTTTCAATCTGCAGCAGTTGGACTCCACACAACGACGTCAAACTTCATATGACACTTTACGACCACTTTTACAGAAGTTTCGAGAGCTCTGATGGAAAAGGAAATATTGTGGAGCCAGGGGCCATGGAAAAGGAGACAAGTGGCCCGGTTTAAACGCACGGTTTCCAAGTTTTGGTACGTTCAGCTCGAAAGACAGCCAGAAAACCAGCGGCTTCATAGCAATAAATTCACAAATGCTTGAAAAAAACCGTCCCGGTGGTTCATATAAGTGCTCACAACAATTATGCAAACGTATGCGGAATCGGTAGCATGCTATTCATTCCACTGACTGCGACGGATCGAACATATGATAAAGACCATAAGAGTTACCATCCACCCTCCACCGTATTGTGGCTTCAAAAGCCGGTTTCGAGCACAAACGGGAGCAGCTGCAACTTCGAGCCTATTGACATAAACCGAGGCGTTGCTGTTGTAAAAGAGAGTGTCTCCATACGCCCGTTCTGTGTATCCGATAGCATATATGCAATAAACTCCGTTCTTTGGGCTGTAACAGGATCGACTTGCAATGAACAAATCAACTCAAATCTGATAGCTGCTTTATGTATTCGATGTGACACAGAAATGTCTCTCTCGCTGTGTATCGGCGAAATGTATCTTTCCTGTTAACTTATGAAAGTTTCTGCGAGTTGTTACAGATGAAAACATTCTACAGCCAATTGTTCACGAACGTTTGCAGCGGTAGATAAAAGTTAATCAAGTCTGCAATTCTTATATCAGCCGATGCATTAGCTGTATCTCACTAATACCGAATGGTGAGTGTGTGTTAAAACCTCCCTACTAATTTATGGTGACGCTGATGTATTCTTCAGTCATGCTCGCATGAGAATAAAGTAAAAAATCTGGTTCCGTTTTTTTACAATTTCTGTGCACTTCTTTCCTTGCTACCTGTGCTGCTGTCTAGTGGCTGCCTTGTTTTTCACTCATTGTTTCGCCATAGGCTGCCCTTTCTGTAACTGTACTGTGTTGGCTGAACAACTCACCAACTGCGGTGGCGTCAGTTAAAATGCGCAGCAAATATCAAGTAGAATTTCCCTGCTTGAACCCACAGCTCCGAGGCATCGGGATTCGGTCTTCTCAACAAGTGTCCTACGACGTACTTGAAAGTTCACAAAGCAACACAATCTGACGAATAAAGACAATCCGATATTCTTTCTGTGAATCGAATGAGAGTTTGTGCGATCTTTGCTTGAACTATTCAGAAGATGTCTTGATCGTTCTAGTGACCGTTTGAATCTTGTGTTAATTTAAGGCGATTTTTTTGCGGTGATGCGACTATAATACCAAGAGCGAAATTGAGCATTATCGGAGCGGTATCCTCCGTTTACGGGAAATGAATCTGCAGCTCTCAAATAACCACAATGAGCCTCGATTTCAGTTAAGAAGGGTTTCAGAAAAAGAACAAGTGAGCAATAATTGTGACAGCGAAAATATTTCCGACTCTGAAGTGATTTCTCATAAAAAATTATAATACTTACGCAAACGAGGCCCTTCCTGGCAACGGGCATAAAAGGCGATTCCCATCAGTAGCAGTTGAAGAATATACCTGAAAGCAAAGAGTAGTTACTGCATTATTTTGTCAGGAACTGAGAGTCATCAGGTATCGTGGAATCCATATAATTCAGAATGAACGCGAAATAGCACGCAATTAAGACGGTCTTAAGAAACAGTAGGCAAGGCAGATCTGATATATAGTTTTGAAAAGGGCACATTAATACTGCAAGGAAGTTTTCGAGGCTTACTTTCTATTTCTACTTCCTTCGTTTACTTAAGCCATTCTCCTGATTTATTCATTCAATCCTTCAAAGAACCACTCTTCTCAAAGGAACGAAGTTTGCCAGCGGTTCTCGATGCAGTCGCAGATTTCTCGCAGCAGAGCTGCGATTTTTACATTTCTACATAAGTTTGCAGAAATGAACGAATCGAATAAGCAGCGCTAACTATTCATCATCACATTTGTTAAGGGCAATGGAATCTATTCACGAGTTTTTGAATAAATCCTAGAATTTCTCTTCAATGTAAATGACTAAAGAATTTAAGAGACTAAACTTTGTAGCAACTGAATATATGAATTTAAAGAATGGAAGGAAGAGTTAATCAACTTAAGAAGATGGCCAACGATATATTTATATACAGTGAATGCTTTGACATGCGCAAATTAAAAGAACAGCTAATGAATCTCTTAAAGTTTTTTCAGCATTTATTGACCAACGAAAGGCACAGTAGACCATACAGGAGCCATTAGTGATCCTTTAAAGACTTCCGCCCCTTAACGGCTCTTGTGAACAGCAGATAAAAACGCTCCAAAAATACTAGATAAAATCAAAACCCAAAACGTACGCCTGATACATTTTGCTGTTGCTCTTTCGCACCGAAAGTGGCTAAAAGAACATTAGCCAAGAGGACAGAGCCTGCAATTGATCAGCAGTAGAGACCATAACTCAAATGCATTAGGTTAGCCAATCACACACTGAGGGTGTGTCCACCTGCACCTTCGCTCTTCCGTCTACTATTATCCGAGATCGATTGGACATAGTTCACGGAAAAGGACAATTTTTTCTATGTAAGTTGATTGTTTTAGAAGACAGGAAACTATTAGACCGGTTGGTGTGGTAAGTGCACACACTCTTTGAGACGTGCTTGCAGATAAGATTTCTTATAGCAATTAGGCTATTGTGCAAGAAGGCATATTGCAGAACTTCGGCCGTTTCCTATTGCCACGAAGCTGTCATAAAGTGAAATGTCTGGTGAAGGTTGCCTTAGCAAATTCGACAATAGCGATTTACATATGAGATAACAAAAGAAAAGCGAATTTTCAGAACATAGCTTGCGCAGCACAACGTGTTACAGTTTTCGCGGAAAACGCATCAGAACGAAATGTCATTGGATTGAATGATCACTTGATAACCGCTGCCAATTTAGGCATTTAAAGCAATTCCTTTGAACTGCAGCTCCTTCGCTACTTGCATAAAAGTCCTATCTTGTAACCGTTCGCACAAACGACTTTTCACTGCAGTGACCGTTCGCGCAGAGGACGTTTCGTCGTAAATGCCGTTCGCTTTTGGCCAATTCTTCCTTTCACCTCGTAACGGTGTGGAAATGCCACAGTTGCGGCCATATTTAGTGACTCACTTTGCACGTACAACTGTTTCAAGAATTTATTGAGTCGGCTTCCTCAACCACGCTACGTCATTACTCATTATAATAATGGCGCAAATGACCAACGAATATTTCATCGAGCACGTAATAATGGCGCAAATTTTAAAGAGATGCTTGGATCATCAATCCTGTAATTCCTTTAACTCGTGTTTTAAGCGAGTTACCTGGATTGAATATCCAATCCACACATCACACCTCTCCACATATCCGGAGCTTGGATATGACATGGGACAGATGTTTCAATCATACACCAGGAAATCTACGAATTTCACCATTGCAGGTCTAAGGCGTTATTGTCGAAATGGACAATTCGCATGTTAGTGCCAAATGTATAAATTGTTAGTACAAGACTCGGTTCCTTTGCATAAAAATTGCGATTTAAATATTATTCTTTAAAAGCAATCTAATATATCATTTTGATCAACAAGAAAAAAGGAATACTGCTTTTCTTCATTTTTTCAATCCTAGAAACAATAGGTGCTGCAACATCAACAAATAGAGCAGAGCTTCTGGCAAGCTAGAATTTCGCTGTTTGTTGCCACTAGATTCAACGATCCAACCAACTGACATTTCGTCTAATGATGCCCGTAGTCGACCAGGACTCGACTCTGTCAACATATTAAAACTGCATATGTGCAACTCTTGCTTACCGAACGAGCGAGGCATACCGTGCACCATCGAGCAGGAAATCGACCTGCCAACCGCTCGTTTCAGCACCCCAATGGAGCAATGATTCATGAACCACTGAGGTCGCTAACTTAAAACATAATTTATTCGTCACTTCCTGAACGCATGGAAATTTTCTTTTACACTGATTACTACGTTGACAGCGCACCCCCTGAATCGAATAGTAATGAGGACTTAGCAGGAGTGACCGATGGTAATGAAGGCTCGAGAACTTGCATAGAGATTTATTACGTTAATGACTTTGCACATGCGATCGGGTGATTTGTGGCTTAATTCGAGAACCCATTTCAACAGTTTGAGTCTATCGGGTGGCCTTCACAAATACGCAAACAAATTTGTTATAATTGATTGGTTCGACAAGTGATTAAGCAAGCATCCCACTGTTTGGCAATAATCTGATTGAATTTCCTAACTGAGCTGATTTGGCAACGAAGCAAACAAACCCAAGCGGTCCAAAGCTAGTTCATTTTCTCAGTAATCGTTTTATGGAAACATTGGAACACAAATAGAAGTGCAGTCGTCAGCAGCTAAGTTGACTGAGCGGGAATCAATTGAGCAGTCGCTCGAGTGAAATCTTATTAGGCACGTAGAGCTGATGTGGCAAGTCAGTGGGCCCCCCCTACATCAGCATTTCGACGTAGGAGTGATTGGCCTTCTGGTGCATGCAAGCACAAAAGCAAATGTACATTCGCAACTGAGATTTGTGTTACACGGGGACAAACTAGCAGTAGTTGGGTTGGTATTTATGACATAACTGGAATTGCAGGAAATTCGGGTGCTCGCACATATGATCAGTCCATCATGTTAAGGCCGAAGAGCAACATCTGATTTCGCTCAGGCTCGGATAATAACCATTGTTTGACCAGTGAGAGTGATGTCCGCAGAAGTATGCTAACCAGAGACCTTCCGCTTGCCCAACGAGTGCCTCACCACTGAACTACCGTGAATGCTTTTATTTTTCAGTTTTTTGCTTGGACCGCATGAGTTCTATAGTCCAACATCCCTGAGGGGAACATAATGGCAGTTATTAAATGAGACGTGATGCCATGCAATCCCTCTACAATCAGGTCACCGCTGTCTGTCAATAATTCTTCCACTTAACCAGTCTGAATTTGAGTCAGACTTATAGGTCTTGACATAAGATGTCTAGAATGTACGTATGCATCATCCCAC
This sequence comes from Baylisascaris schroederi, assembly GCA_006503575.1. Classification (NCBI taxonomy): domain Eukaryota; kingdom Metazoa; phylum Nematoda; class Chromadorea; order Rhabditida; family Ascarididae; genus Baylisascaris; species Baylisascaris schroederi. Next base: position 25,943 of record QEWY01002424.1, read on the forward strand.
TCTATTTAATACCCATTCTCAGCAGTGTTGTTATCAACCATTCAACAGATTTGCTACATTCAACGCATGCTGGATTTGCCAGGATCTAAGTAAAAAATAACATCCACCAAAGGAAGTCAGTAGCACGACAAATGGAAGATCGCGGGCTACGCTCCTCCTGGGGCAGAACGTCCATTTATCACCAAACATATATGTTCTCTCATGTATTCATTGAAATTTACAATCTGACGATCCCTCATATCTTCAAACTCTGTGAATTCCCCACATTTCGGTGGCCTTTTGCATTCTTTCTTCGTTGAATTGAGGGCGTTTTTCTCCACCCTAAATGTTCTCAATTGATCGCGTATCATGCAAAATGTAGTTCTGGAGATCCATAAAATTTCTTTGTTGTTATTCCCTTCAAGCTCCGACTTTCTCGTATGCATCGTTTGAGTGCGAGATCATCGGATAGTTTAATCGTCGAATAACGATTAGTTTTACAGTTGAGTTGTCAAGACGAAACTATGCTAAAAGCCGATCGTTTTTGTCGAAAACCAGCGCATAATGAAAAGCTTCATTTTCATGCAATTTTGGAAGAACGTGACTAAGTAGTGCATATAGAATCAATACTCTCAAATTAGAAATTTCATTGCGAATTATTGTTTAAAGATCAGAATTACTCAACTATTCGAAAACAAAAAGTGCAGCACTAAGGAACGCATGATCAGCGAATATCGCAGATATATTTTTGTGATATGTGTATTAATCAAACGTCGGTGCAAAAAAAGGACTGATTCATAGCACATCGGTTCGATTAACTATGTGTGCTCTACAGTAAATAAGTGTGCCAAACAGCAAGAATTAATCATTGAGCTACCAGTAATCACTTCAGCTTCTTGAAGAGTTCTAATGTTCGAATACTTGCAATTATTGGATCACCACTGATTTTAAAAGGCTCTCCAGAAGACGTAGATAATATCGACGAATAACGTCGGTATTCTCAGAAGTTCGTCCCAAACAGCCGCCTTCATGAAACTTAAGAAATTGCCTGTGTCATGCCATACTGTGGAAATAGAAAACACGCGAAAAGTAATTTGAGTTGCACATTCCAGCTTACCAGTTAGAATGCAGACTTTATTTTGCTAAAGACATCGTAATACTATACAATGAGAGTATGTTTTGTTATATCGATGCGTTCAGAGTATGACTGCATTTTCTGAATAAACACGCATCAACGCATACAAATATGATGGTTGATTTATGGCATAACTCGATAATATCGACGAATAACGTCGGTATTCTCAGAAGTTCGTCCCAAACAGCCGCCTTCATGAAACTTAAGAAATTGCCTGTGTCATGCCATACTGTGGAAATAGAAAACACGCGAAAAGTAATTTGAGTTGCACATTCCAGCTTACCAGTTAGAATGCAGACTTTATTTTGCTAAAGACATCGTAATACTATACAATGAGAGTATGTTTTGTTATATCGATGCGTTCAGAGTATGACTGCATTTTCTGAATAAACACGCATCAACGCATACAAATATGATGGTTGATTTATGGCATAACTCGGAAGGGAAGGGAAGGGAAGGGAGGGGAAGAGCGAGCTGGCGGTAAAATCTCCAAGTGCCAGGCGCATCGACAGCACTGCGAGTCTATTAGCATAACTAGGCTGCAACAAGACAATCACATGCTCACTTGGAACCCTTTACAGCGAAATTCGGGTTGTTCTATAATCGCCTAGGTGAAGCGATGCTCTTATTTAAGGTACAACCCTATCAGCTCAAATGTTCATGAGGAAGAGATCGTTTTTTTTTTTTGCTTCATTGTGACAGCGAGTTCCTCTATTATGAGAATGAGGAATGTAACTTAAATTGAATAGTTTTTATCCTATGAACTGTCATCAATCTGAAAGTTAAACACACATTCAAAATATGAACGCAAACCGTTTCGGGACAAACCGTTTACAAATTGTGAATATTCGTCAATACACAACTAAGCATCAAAGTATTCTACATTTGCCCTGGTGGACCTTAACGCAATTTTCGATACATTCTTTTAATGACTTAATCGAGCTGATTTTTCATTGAATCATCAAGCAACTCTAATGACTTCTGACTTTGACCATCCACGCAGTTTCCTTTAATGTACATTTCGGGTGACGGAAGGCAACGAAAAATTCGCAGGCTACTGCCGACAAAATCAAACGAAAAGGTTGAAAGGAATTCAACTAAACGGGCAGAAAATTTCGAAGCTGAGAAAATATTAGCCATGGGATTCTAGACTAAGTAGTGAAAAATTTACCCCTTGAATTCCCAGACTTGCCTGTAGTACGTTTGTCCGAGAGGAGGGAATCCTCCACATTCCTTTTGCATACAAACTTGATACCTATTAGTTCATGCTTCGTCGTTTTCGTTTTACCTTCCATGAGTAATGCCGCGTATGACTCTTACTTCAAAAATCCATCGCTTCCTTGGATTCAATCTTCGATTTAGTGATCTGCATGGAGGAGGGAAAAAGGAGGTATTCGTGATCACTTATCGCTTTTTTGTGTGTATAGCTGATTAGGTGTGGTGGTGCTCTCATAGCCACGAGGTGCAATTTCGTTGCTAATTTAGCCCCTGAACAATGAGCTACAAATGTTCATCCTCTAACAATGGTCGAAAGGCTAAAAATGCGGATTCCGGCTGCTCTTCAACACTTTTAAAATTCGACGAAATGGCGAAGGTCCGAATAGAGAATTAACAAAAAATTTCCGACCAACAGCTCATTACCTGTAAGAAAATCTTCGCACATCCAACTGGCATTCAACTGAGGTGGAAGCCTAGAAGAATGCTCAAACAAACTTTTACGACGAGCATTCACAACTGAGCCCCGTCTATCGTCACCACACTTTTATTACTGCAACGTTGAATGATGTTGATTTTCAGCAGCAATCTCATAGCATTATCTGTCGCCTTTTCTGCCACTACAGTCCTCATCGCCCTCACCGCTATCACTGTTGCTGTGTCATAAAGGCAACAATGAAAGGTGAACACTTGCAGTCGCAATCAGAACCATCCCCACAAAAGGATATTTGTGTGAGTACATCTCTCCTGATATCAGTGTTTCTATAGGATAAGTGAACACTCTAAAGCTCTGAAGGCGTTTGTGTTGCTGCAGTTGAAGTGCCCAGTGATTTCTTAACCTTCGGCGCGAGCTACTAACGAAACATGGCATTCTAGTGAGAACAGAATGAAGAAACAAGAAATGAAGTTGAATTCCTCTCAATGTGACTGCAGTGAAAAGAACTTCGCCCTTAACGATAGCAGGCTTTCGGTCATCGAAAATGACGTGAGTGACCGCCATAGTGCACTCGAATCCTAAATCACTCGGAAAATACTGACAATATTGATTCAGGCATAAGGACACACAGGATCGGTGTGCAGTGTACAAATATGCGAGGAATATTAGTTGACACCCCTTTACCACGAATTAACGAAACATCAGAGATGGGAATAATGAAACGTTGGTGCCGGATTAAGTAGAGCAGAAGGTAGCGAGAACACTGAGGTCTTATCAGTTAGAAAGCAATGAACAATAGGCGGAACGGGCGGAAAGCACACCAAGTACAGCCTAGAAGGACGCAAAAGAATGAATGGAAAATTGTTCGAAGTAAAGAAAGTGTTATGGAATTTCTTAAAAGGGCAAACGAAGGCGCAGAAAAACGCCCAAAAAGAAACAAAGCAATGCATGAGAACGTTAAGAATTTGAACAAATGTTTAGCATTGCATATAGTTTCCACAACGTAACAATTCTAATCGCATTCTATTGCCTAGATTTTGGTAAAATTGCAGGAGCAATCCGTCCGTCACTCGTTATGATTGTTAATGATATTACTTCATCCGTTGCTAGTGCAAATGGAGGATGCACTGTAATCACGTTCACTTTCTAACGCAGCAGCTGAACAATCGAGGAAACAAAAGAAAGCATGTCTTGTGAAATGAAGCAAAAGCAATGTGCAGTGAAGAGCACACAAAGAAAACACATAACTGTTAAGAATGAGATGCAAACACGCCATTGCAGAGACAACGTCATTCGCGTTCACTGGCAATGAAAAGAATCAAGACAAATTGCCATCGAAAATTCTGTATCGGCAGATTCTTCTGCAATTTTACAAGCGAAGCATTCAGCCTTTAAAAAAAAGTCAGCAAGAAAATAGTTAGAAAGAAATAATACGGAATTCACATTGCTCGAAACAGCACTTCAGAGTTAACACCATAAATTCTTTATCTATCCTTACAAATTATATGAGACTCGTCTTTGAAGGAGGACATCTCCAACATCACCGAACTCTCCTCCATTTCCTCAGCAATCTCAGAACAAAACGTCCTCACGATGATTCCGAGATCGACCTTGAAATGAGATTAGAATCGCACAGGAAGTTAAACTAAAAACACATGTTGTATGCTGAAAAGAATTAAATAAAAAATCAACAGCAAAATTCCGTACGAAAGAGGGATGATTACGCGGGACAGTATTAGAATATGAAATTTGAGAAGAAAGGAATTCACGGAATACGCTCGAGAACTTTAAGTAATTCAAAACTGTTTTGTTCATTTTTTAATCAGACAAATAAGACCGTCGATGATCGCGCAGAGAAAAGTGAGCGCTGGATTGATTTGTCGTTTGCTGCCGAACAAGCCTGCATATTATGGACGAAACGAGTGAGACCGTCGTCGAACCCGTTCAGAAGCCATCATAACGAAGGATTTGAGCACAAAGGAATAGGGTCACTGATAACCACTAAAGTGGCTATTGCGGATGTAGAGGAGAGTGACTACTTTGCAGCTAAACTCCCAATTGTTGAGGATGCATGAATGTTTCAACCGAAGTTAAGCAGATGTTTCTTCACTATTTGGGTGAAAGCAGCAAAATGGTGGTGGTTTGCTTCAACTTATGATTCTAAATGGCTTTTGAATCATTATCATAGTTATCTTTTCTCATGTTGTTCTTTTTATACATTTTACGGTTTAATAGGTGATAAAGATTATAGGATGTTTACATATTATCATTCCACTGCAAAGCCATCGCGATGGGAATGTTCACTAACGGGTTCGTGCGAAAACATCCAGTTGACGCAGTACTCAGGCAAAGAGTATGCCCACGTCGAGGTACTAAATAAAACAGAAATATCATAGGTCGCAGAGAATCGTTTCCGTTCCGTCACTGAAGAACGCTTCTGAGCAGTAAATGCCAACCAGCGTTACTTTGCCTACGCTTCTCGCAATGAACCGTCAATATATGAGAATTCGCTGCGTTCTGACATCATCGAGCAACTTCTAATTAGTTCAGATATCACAAGCTTCAGGGAACGATGGCCAATGATAAATTCAAGTTATTCAGAGGGTAGGACCCCTGAGTCATTGCTTTCCCACCTTTTCCGATGGAGCTCACCAGTGACTTTCTTTGGAGAGGGGGAGTGGATTTGAATAGCCCGCTCTACTCAATCAATACCCATCCTTTTTCGTTATATAAAAATAAATAAATAAATACACAGATACAAATAAATATGAATAGAAACACAAATGTAAATACAAATATCAATTAAATGCAAGTATAAATATGAAAATAAATGTGAACACGAATATAAATGAAATGTAAATATAAGTACACAAATACATGAATGAGTATAAATAGAAGTAT